>JAGFPH010013317.1:10041-26888 GCA_018207615.1 Philaenus spumarius
CTAGATAATCATTCAAACTGTTTGAATGATTATCTAGTGTTTATGTCCGAGAACAGTTTGCAAGTTAAGGATACTTTGTGTTTACATGTGTTCGTATATGTTTTAATGTTTTGACGAACTCTACGGAGAGATAACTGATGATGGAGTCCCGACTCCGAAACGCGTCTTAAAACAAGACATAATAGAAGTCACATGACGGAACAAAAACCAGGTATTTATTACTACAATTTATTTGTTAATCAAAGTGACTTGGACACCATACAATGAACATTAAATATGATTAATTGTTTGAAACGACTTAATATTTATCCGATTAAATTGTTTGCTTTTAATAATCTCCTAAGTAACATGGGCTATGCTATGTAAATACAACCTTATTAGTTATATTGTTAACAAACATGGGTCATAATCCAATACTGAGTTGGAATACCCATATTTATAGGACATATTGAAAAGTCTAGAAATTGTATTAAACACAGCTTTCTCTCACATATTCAAAATTAACGGATTTATAATTTTTCTAGTATTCCTCCGCGAGCAACAAGTTGGTGTGATAAAAACTAGAGTGCGGGCTAAACACTCGATAAGGAACACAAATTCGGCGAGTACATGATTCCACAATAGGATTTTTTTGTCATAAATCATCCAAAATTATTGAAACTACTTTTATTTTAAAGGTAATTAAACTTCGAATGTGGTTGTCTTTTTACATTTTTGATATCTGCTTTATTGAATAAGGAAAAAATCGCAAACTTTAATGAAGAACAAATTTAGTTAAAAACAAATTTTAAAAACTAAAAGACATCCACATTCGGACTGTCCTAACCTTTAAAATGACATATTCAGAATAATTTTCTGATCATTATTACTCCAGTAATCTTATTACCCGTTTAACATTGCTCTTATGGGAGTTGAAATTCAAGATGGTGGCTGGGTCTGCCGAGCCTTAACTCTATAGTGTCGTCTCATCGCGCTGAGCAAGTGGTAGACAACACTATTGTATCGTCTGATTGTATTAAATATTTCACCCACTAAAAATCATCCAATCTCAATAAAACAAAAACCATTGGAAAGGAAATGTTTTAAACATATTTTTTTGTACAGTAGAGCGTCGATAATCCGAACGTCAATAATCCAAAACGTCAAAAATCCGAACGCGTTCTGAGGCAGCCCCTGCAAAAATTTTGTTTTCGTTTTCGCATATTCCAATTATTGCGTCGTTAAAAATTTCACAAAAATCTTCTTCGCAGTTTGACATTATTATCTCTTTTAAAACACTTCTTAATTGCTGCTCTCACATGCCCTCACAACAGAGTGGCTGTAAGTATTTTCACTGTCACGCTAAAAAGCTGCTTTAGCGCTAGCAGTATACATACAGAAAGTTCATTCATTTCTCTTTGTGCAATCATTATAACAGTGTGTCGTACATACAGTAGTGTAGTATACAGTATTTTTTTTTATTTTTTGTTTGTGTTAACTATAATGTACAAGTGAACTTTTAATTATGTATTGTACTGTAATTGAGAGTTACAAGTGTAATCATGTTGACCCTACTGTGTACGTGCAGGTTCTTCTAAATCATAATATGTAAGTAGTCTTACATACTGTATTGTAATTACATTACTGCTTGTACTGTTTAACCACTTTAATCGATTAAAGGACGTATGTTTTAGCCTAAATGGCCTTTTCTTGATTATTTTCAAAAATCCGAACAAATTGATAATCCGAACCCCCCTCGGTCCCAATTAGTTCGGATTTTTGACGCTCTACTGTATTTACAAATTTGTTCTAAAACGTATATTTACATATTATTATGTAATCGTCGTTTTAAAATTGTAGTTGTCTAAACAGCTGACGTAGTGCGACAAAAGACACACAACTTGTCACTTTTCTTGGCTCACAATAATTCGACAGACTTGTTTTGAAAAGAAGATAAGGACAACTTTGGGTTCGTCAAGATTTGAACTTTTTTGCCTTCTCTAGCACTGCCTTCTCTTTATTCGTCACTCTTATAGTTTCTTAGATATGAAGTTTTCTGTAAACCCTTACGATTGGACACAGTGGCGTAGTGACCGGGCGGGACGGAGGGGGGGGGGGGGGGGGTATGTTTGCCAATGTCATAAAAAATGCATCAAAAGTGGTGAATATCTTTTGAGCAGATCAGAAATAGTAATACTTTTTCTTCGCTCTTGGAGCACAATGAGAATTCGTGCGCCCCACCATCGATTACACGTCCAATAATTAACAAAACATATTAAATAAGTTAATACCGAGATCCGTGCGCTTGTACGAGCGCGTCTAGACAACAAAGCAGTGCCACGAACGCGCAGCTGAGCTGTCCAGCACAGTTTATATTGTCCGACGGATTCGTGTCTGCTCCTTTCTTTTACTCACTCTGGACGAGCCAAGCTGAACCGGTCAGTAGAACTATCTTCAAAAGGATAATTCGTTTATTAAGCTCTTAAAATTATCAAACTGTGGAAGACTGGATCTCAATCTATTGCCTCAACGAGTAATATCGTCAATAAATAAAAGTAAGAAGTTTGACTTCTTTAATTAAATTACAGGAGACCTACTCTCATTGCCACTGTAGGAATATCCCGATAGGAGATGAAAAGAGAGGCTTCAGCAGTACAACTCCAATAAAAATATAGACAGGTTGATTCACTGTATATCCTACTTTTGTTACTGTAGGAAGGGGTCGTACAAAAGAGAACGACACATTTGTGTTAGCGAACAGCAGGCGCGGATATAAGGGAGGGTCATAGGGGGTCATGACCCCCCCCCTCAAACCTAAGATAATTTTTTTTAATTACGGAAAAACGTTTAAAAAGTTGATCGTATTTTAGATTTTTGTACGCAGTTATTAGTAATTTAGCACCCTTTTCATATTTAATACTGTTTGCCTATTAACATGACTTTATCGAATGTAACCAGCTCATGGCGTAGTAATAAACAACTGCGTGATTGCGGCATAATATTGATACTAATTTTAAGAAATAGTCTTAGTGCATTCCATTCGCGCAGGAGCGATGAATGACGTAATCCTCAACTGCAAGGAACATTCAATAGACGCATTGTCGCAACTCATATTTGAATTGAATATAGTTAACGGTCAACGCGGAAAATTGTCCTTGCAAATGGTGGTAACACTATGAACAACTGAACAAGCGTCACACAGCATTAACGGATGATATTTAACTTATGAATCTGGTTGTCATATTCGCTACTTGGGTCTAAAAGAAAGTATACATTGGGCCGATCCGTACATTTTGTTGACCGACGAAAATCGCCGGTGCAGAACAACATCGGCAGCGACAAAAATTACCACCTGTCTTGTGGGCAACACATTTATCTACCGACATCGATTTTTCTCCAATTGTTTAGTATTGCGATGGACTAACTCCTGCCTGTGTTTCCACCACTTTTATTATTATAAAAAGTCCCAAAAAAGAAGACGACGATGGTGTAAAAAGGAAATGTTTTAAAACAACAAAAGGTACACGTTTTACAAATTTATTCGCAGGACTTTTATTAAAAATGCTATAGCAAAAAACTATAAATGAAAATGGCATGATGTTTCACAGAATTAAAGGCAAAAGCCCATATTTTCATTTATTTTTTTCTAAAAGATATCTCTAATAAATTCCGAGATATGGGCCGGAAAAAACAAGCGTTTTTCGCAATTTAGAAATTTTAAGTGTACCTCTTGCAACATTATAAGGCAAACAATCTGACTTTTGATTTTCAAGTTTCTATAATTTCATAAAAAGAAGCAGAATGTCATCTAAAATAAGATCTGTTTGTAATACTTTTTGAATATCTCCGTTACTTTTCTAATTATTCAAGATTTACTCATTTCCAAAACGTTGTTTCTTAAATAATCTGTATACAAAATAACTAAATTTTGTTGATATGTACATGTAGATTGGAGAGAAGAATATTCTCTGAAAAAGATTTCTTCTATCTTTAACCGTTTAGAAAATCGTGTTTAAGCATTTCCAGGTTTTTGGGTTACTAGTCTTTCTTAAAAACGATATATAACAGAAAAACTATAAATGAAAATGGCATGATGTTTCACAGAATTAAATAAAAAAGTCTATTTTTATTTACTTTTTAATTTTATCCCCCTAAACTCCATAATACCGGAATGTTTACACTATGTTTTGGTTTAAGGCTACCAAAAATGTCAGCAAATTATCTTCATCCGTTCTAATGTTATGTAAATTTTTCTTCCTGAAAACACAGAAATACAACAACTGCGGTAAAACGAGTTTGGAATAATCTAAATTTGGAAAACAGATTTTGTTTGCTGTGATTTTTTAATTTTGCAGCTTATGAGAAATGTGATGTTTTTTTTTATCAAAGTACTTTTCTAGTCATTTATAATGTACATTATGTGATAGAACGATCGCTTAAAAATTTCTTTCGAATGACTAAATCAGGCTTTAAAGAAACGCTTAACGAAGTTTTTCCAAATATTTAAAAAACCGATATTTTAATTTTTGTAGTGCCTCTATCTCTCTTCTGAAGTGAAGTTAGCAGTGACTCTACGGTAGATTGATTGCTAGTAGTCAATCCTATACGGTTGATGTAGGCCTATTTGTTGTGTTATTAAAATAGTCGTCTTAAACAATTTAATTGTAGAAAGAGAATACATAAATTATGTTGTACAACAGTATAATGTATTATTTAATTATCAAAAGTGTTGAAAACATTTAAATTTAGTTGTATTAGTACATTGTTAATGTAGAGAATTTTTTTGTAGCAAAGTCAACTAATTTTGTAGTTATTACTGCATCTAAAGGTGTCGGTAAAAAAAAATGGATGTGCACTGTGTAGTAGCAATGACTACATTGATAATATGTAGTCATTGGTAGTGGTAGGGTACATAACTTTCTATAACCATGTAAAAAAATAATGTGTTTATTTGACACTCTTAGAATCAAAATACGCTAACTTCAGTTATTATTTTGAATTTAACAATTTAAGTTAATTTAAAGATGTTCATTAAAATTTTATTTATCATTCAAAATGAAAATACCCAACAATTATTTGTTAAATTTAAAATGTTTTAATTGAATGTACAAATCGACCAATGTTTCCCATCTGAAACCACCGATCTCTCGTCAGCAATGTCCTTTGACCGACAAACTTATCGGCCGATCAGGCTCTCTTCATCTTCCCTTCGTTGAATCGCTGGCAACATCGCCGGTCGACACGAGGCGGCCGATAATCGCCCAATCTGTTCTTACCTTAAATCGTTTACGTTAACAGACGTAACTACAGTTCCGTTCACTTTTCTGTAGTTTGTTACTGTGGTTAGTTTAGGATGATGAAGAGGCGTAGAATTTATAAGGTTTAAGCCGGGCTTCTTTAAGAAACGCAGAGCTCTAAAATGATTTATTGTCTTTCATATAATTGTTTTACACCGTTATTTATATAAATAATACATTGAAATGAACTAAGGCAGATATTATTAATCATGTCGATTTTATACAAAATGAACAAGAAAATGGACAGGTTCCAAGTAAAATAACACTCAAACGGCATAAAAACACACAATTTAGCAAATTGTTTAAAAAAATGTTCCATACACCAGATTTTTTGGGTACGACTGATACTCAACATATTCTGCAGTTACGACCCCCCCCCCCCCCCTCCTAAAATGTTAGTCTGTATCCGACCCTGGTGAAAATAACGTGTCAAAATTAGTTGTTTTATTTATAGGCCTAAGTATATATAATTTATAAAATTATAACTTTATATTTAATTTATATAGGGTAGGGCCTATATGTTACCTTGTAAATATATGTTTATAAAGTTTTAATTTTTAATAGTAAAACATGTACTAAATTCGTAGTAAACATACATTTAATAATTGTTATTTAAAAATATTCAACGTCTAAGTTTACTCGAGTCTTTCAAAACTCCAAACATCAAGTCCAAATTAACACAAAAAGTTTGGGCTTGTAAAAAAAACTAAAAAGTCTTAAAATTACATACTTGATAATCTATACTCTATTCCACCAGCCGTGGCACCTGACGAATTATGAGACCCTTTACCCTTACACGCGCACTAACAAGCGCCTGGGTATGATCAGCCCGACCAGGCAGATGACTCAACACTGGAGGCTGGAGAGTCCAGTAAGGCCTCGTTTATGCACTAGCAGTCGACCGCGGCGGCTACCCGCTCGTTTTTTAAACACTGTGGTAGGGTAGCTAGTGCTGCCAACTGTTCTCCAGTCCTGTCAGTCTGAAAAAGTGTTATAAGTGTGCGATATAAATTGTAATCAAACACCGGGTAGGTTGGCAGCACTGACATGGCGGGAGCGGTGAGCCGCTGTGCATAAATGCTCCCATTTAAACCAATGCATTTTGAAACCGAAAAAAACTGCGGTTTTAAGTGCACCCCTCTGTTTCTGTGAACCGCTGCGGCTCGCCGCTCCGCTTCTTGTTGCATAAACGTGCCCATTTAACTCAATGCACTTATAAAAGTAGCGCGGCGCGCCGCTGCGGTCAACCGCTAGTGCATAAACAGGGGGCCTAAGCAATTGCTGATTTGATAAATCACAAATTTTCACAAATTTAAATGTCGTATTTGAAATCTTCGTTACATTTTAAAGTAAAGTGACACCAAACACGACATGATTATGATAATATATGCATAAACGTAATGATTTGTTGACATTTTAACCCTAGAACTGGCAATGTTAACGAAAATGGATTTCTTGGCGTTTGCAAGGATATTTTCAAAAATTCGCCAAATATAGTAATTATATACCAATCCAAAAATGTTCTATACCTTTTTTTGTAGAGAAAGGTTCAAAGAATTCATATATGCAATTAAAAAATGTATTGATGTAAAATTGTAAAAGTTATTGACTCAAGAAACAAAAACTGTTCAGTAACGAAAGGAAAAAGTTCAACTTTAGGCCTACATAAAAAGTAGTAAACATTTTTTGTAATTTTTTTTCACAAGTGTAAAAAAATTTCGTAATTTAGTTCTAAATACAACTGTATAAAAATATTTATCAATTTCTAATTTCGTATTTTGAAAACAACTGTTTTATGTTCCTACTACTATATGCTTTGCTGTTACTTTTAGGAATAAAAAGTCCGTTACTTTTGAATTGGAAAATGTATTACAACATTTATTGTCCATATTTTGAAAACGTATAAATGTTACCAAGTGTTAAGTTTGTCATGTAAATATTGTAGATATACAATTTAATATTTGTTCTCATTATACTAGATTTTTTTTATTTGCCCGATTTACTTATTAATAAATATTAAATTTGTTTAAAATCACAGGACTTATGCATTTTTCTAAAAAGAAACTTCTTTGTTTGGACTAATTACTATGCATTATATTATCATAATCACGCCGTGTTTGATGTCATTTTCTTTAAAGTTTAACGAAGATTTCAAATATGCCATTTACATTTATTAAAATTTGTGTTTGATCAAATCAGCAGTTGCTTACTGGACGCCCCAATGTATGAGTCATCTACCTGGCTGCCGGGCCAGCTGCATTGGTGTGTGTAAGGGTGTCGTGCCATCTCGTCCAAGTGCTATCTCGTCCAAGTGCCATCTCGTCCAGATTCCACGAACGTAGGGCGGGGGGTTAATTCTCTACCTGCCAACTAGTGCCATTTCGTCCAAAACCCTGTGCTATTGTTTACTTGACAGGTCTACAAAAACTATTGGAACGTTTAATTCTTTTTAATAAGGGTCTTCTACACCTTGCATAAAACAGCAAGGTATTTGTTTACTTTAGCGTGTCAATCGAAACTACTATAAACACACAAACCTTAACTTTTTTCTTTATAAATATAGAATATAAAGTAAAAACAGTTGGTACTTGGTGAAACTCCATAATAGGGATAGAAATAACCAAATGGTAAAATTTCACAATTATAATTTATTAATGAGCAACATATGTTTCACCGTTAGGCATCATCAGGCTACCATTATGTAACCACACCTTACCCTTGCAGTGTTTACTTAGGCCACATTCCATTGCCCTCCCTGGTCATTTCCATGGTCACTCCCACTCCTATTTTTGTTTGTATGTTAGTTTTAAGATACTTGCTGTATTTCAATTTAGTAGCCTGATGATGCCTAACGGTGAAACATATGTTGCTCATTAATAAATTATAATTGTGAAATTTTACCATTTGGTTATTTCTATCCCTTTTATAAATATAGTATTTATACAATTCACTGATGCCGGGAAAGCAATATTTAACCATCTTCAACATGTACAATATTAAAAACTTTCAAATCAAAATATTACTTATGGGAATTTACGTTGTAAAGATCCGACATGTTTTTCTCAGCGTTCTCCCAGCGTTGCCGGATTTGTCTTGTTCTTTTTTGTGTAGAAACGAACAGTTTAGCCAACTCAACTACAAAGTTGTATATACGTTTTTAAAGTACAACTTTTACTTATCAGGTTAAGTAAAAAGTAAACATACTGTGACTAAATACTATAGGTTAGAACCTTTTAGTTTTGTTTTTTTAATTTTAATTATATAAATTGATAATAACGAAATATAATCATACTGTTATCAGCCAAATTAAGTAAAAAGCAAACATACTGTAACTACATACTATAGGTTCGAACCTTTTAGATTTAAAAAAAATTGTAATTATATAATGTGATTTACACTTGTACGATTTACACACCGCCACACAATTTCTCCGCACTTCTTTTCATTTTTCTTCGTATACCGGAAAACCGTTATATAAAAGACTACGTTGGCCTCTTATGGTGGTCGAAAACTCCATATTCCTACAGATGTTTACACCTCCCGATCAAGCAATGAGGTTTAAATTGGCAGTGTCCACATGTAAACAAAGGGTGGGAGAGGGGTGAGTGTGCTAGACGAGGGCGCACAACCTCAGGCTACCTGCGTTGCGTTCCTCAACCCTTGTAAAGTTTTCATGTGGACGAGATGGCACTAATTAGTGTGTTTATTCAATTGTAAAACTGAGCTGGACGAGATGGCACTCTTTTCTAGGAAATTGGATGTTGGACGAGATAGCACTTGGACGAGATGGCACTACATCTGAGTAAGGGTCTCCTAACCCGTCAGGTGCCACGGCTGGTGGAATAGGGTATAAAAACGTAATGGAAAATAGCGATTTCCGTTTCGGGAAATAACTGAACCACGGGTTGACATATCTTTTGCGCATGTATTAAAGTTATGAGGAGAATGCGTTCATGGAATCGACGAATAAAGTAACAACGAACCTCCGGCGATCCATAGGAAATTCAGTATTCATTTTGCAGTGATGTTGTAAGCAGCTCTACGCGACGGGAAAATATCGCGATTATGGTGATGAGTGGTGCGGCATTACTAATGGCAAGTTTGTATAAAAACAAAAGGAAACCTCGAATTCGGTAGCACACTGAACTTAAAAAAAACAAATAGTTCAGAACTTATGATAGACTTGAAGTCGCAAGAAACAAACGGTCAATAACCTATATTATTGTTAATATATTATATAATACGCGGTATGACAACAGCAAAGATATTTTTTTGACACTGGTCTATAGTTATACTCATCTCCGCGGATATTTCTCGCCAAGCATCTGCTTTCATATTAAAAAAAGTTTATCCTTGTGCAGAGGATCCCAAATAATGGATTGGCGTCTGTATGAATCTATTAATTTCATTAAATTCGCTTCTGAACAATCCATATTAAATCACTGGACAATTAATGTCTTGAAAAACAATAATCACAAGCGCTCTAAAAACGGCAAACCTTTTACAAATTTGAAATGCGAACATTCAAAGTGTTCGATGAAAAACCCGACAGGAGAGAGATCGCCATGAGCAACACGATAATAAATAATAGTATATATTATTATTAATATATAATAATTTTTGATATTATTCCTGAGAAATTAATCAAACTTGGCATCGAATATGCTCCTAAAGACGGTGAAGAGATGAGTAAGATAATTTTTGAATCAGTTGAGTAAATATTACAACGATGGTCAAGATGTACAACTTCAATTGTATCTCTGAAAAAGAAGTATTATTGAGGTGACAACGCTGGGTTACGGCAGAAAAGCACTCGGACACATTCATTGATGTGTTAAAATTTTTGTGACGAGGCACTTTTCCAAATGTGTATACATTTTTGAAGATTGGAGCCACCTTAGCTGTGATTATTGCCAGTACCGAGAGCAGTTTCTCAAATTTGAGACGTTTAAAAAATTGGCTGAATTGCTCTTTTGAGTATTCATAGAGAAATTGACATAACGGCAGAGGACGTTACCAACAGATTTGCTGAAAAGAGTCGAAAATTTGATCTGTAACTGTAATTTTATTTCTGTTTGAAACAATGCATTATGTTACTTGATTATTAATAAAACTATTTTTACTCCATTAAATGGTTAATATTATTTCTCATTAATCTATTGGTCTGTTATGAAATAATTTATTTAATAATTATCAATAAACACTCATTAAAAACGTTTCAACTGTGCGTATACTCCAATATTTAATAATATGACTCATTTTTTTTTACTTATAACTTATCCCCCTCCCCCCAAACAAATTCTTACTAAGCCCCTGATTGGACAGTTTTTCAACCAATGAGCAAGCATATTTTGTAATCGATCTAGTACAAATCTATATACTTGTACATTGAAGTTTATATGGATTTTAGTGTAAATTCCTTATTTTCGTTTGATATAAGTTAAACCTGATTCATGGGCCATGGGACTGTAGCTATACGTCTTGTCCGTGAAATATGTACCATTGCGCCGAGTGTCTTTGCCCATTGTCTTACGGAGCGCGCAGTCTGGAAATGTGTGACTTGAATAAGTGAGAGTTTGTGTTACATTGTTTTAAAATTAGTTAAACAAAGTAAATCGTGAAGGGATTGTGTTGTAGAGTTATTGATTTAAGTTCCTGTTAACTCTTTAATTATTAGTGTTTATTAGCGAATGTTCATAGGAAATATGAGCTATTGTAGTGACCCTTATGGTAAGGCTTAAGGTCGGGAGTAGTAAATGAGCACCGATCATGGTCACCAGAACACGTTTTGGGGTGTCATTAAAATAGTTATCTATATACATAAAATCCAAATACAACTCACTGACTTACTCATCACGAAATCTCAAAAACCACCGAACGGATTGGAATGAAATTTGGTATGTAGCTTCCTCTAGGGCCCTTGGTGCTCGCTAAGAAAGGTTTTAAAAAAAATCGAAATTTTAGGGGAGTTTGGGTGGGTCAAAGTTACTAAAAATCCTTATAAGAAATACATATTTTGTTAATATACATTTAACTTTAATTTGTCTATCCGTGCAAAACCAGATCGGGCCAGCTAGTATATACAAGGTGTTTATTTGAAAACTTCAAACTCGTATTAAAAGACTTATAGCCCAAGTATCAAAATTCTGTAAACGGGAGTGTATAGTAGGCCTAATTGGGAGGATAAAAAAAATATATTTTCAAAATGGGGGTACTCATCCCCATGACCCCCCCCCCTTACCCAAAGTCAAAATTTTGAAATGGCAACGTAAACCTTGTGACACCTCAAATTGAAGCTCATAAAAAATGCTGTATTTTGGTAAAAAAATTTAAATCGGCCAAGCCGTTTGGTATCAGCAGCCAATAATGTTATTTCTTACACAACAATTACTAACTACTAACACAACACCATTACTTACGGAATGCATTGATGTTGCCAAAAAGCCAAAAATATTTGTTTAACGTAACAATTGCCAATTTTGTTATCAGGTTTTGTAAGTGATAAGGACAAGTAAGTATCTTATCATTCTTTTATTTTACTTATATACAGTATTTGTGGAGACTAGTTTGGTAAGTGGCTATCTCTGGACATATTTTTTAGTTTCAACGTTTCAACACACCAAAGGTCGCCAATTTGGGAATGCAGTTTAATTTGCTCAGTGACAGTGATGCGTCTTGCTTCACAAGGAAAATTGTTTAAGCTTTCAAGAAAGAGTTGAGATTATTTTTATCTATGGATCAGAGAATAAGTGTGCGAATAGAACTGCTAACGCATTCAACACACTACAACCTGAAAGGAATGTGTCACCTAGGTACATCATAGATTTAGTTACAAAATTTACCGAACGTGGTTCAGTTAATAACAAGAAAAGGTCTGGTAACAGAGTTGTAGACGAATTATCTCAAATTGAAGGGATTCATAATGTTGTTGAAAACCCTAATAAATACATTCGTCCATTCGTTGAAACGGGATTATCTGTTGGTTCCGTTCACAAAGCGTTGAAAATTAACAAATTTCATCCTTACAAAGTCCAAGTTTGTCATGAACTTAATGAAGACGATTATGACCGTCGGATTGAATACTGTGAACAAATGAGTACACTCATTATTGGTAATGAAAATGTTGTGAAAACAATTTGCTTCAGTGATGAATGTACATTTTATGTCAACGGTTTTGTTAATAAACACAATTGCCGATTTTTTTCAGACCAAAACCCACATGTATTCGTTAAGGACTATCCCAATGGCCTCTGAAAAAATTCATGTTTGGGCAGGAATACTTGGCGACACTATTTTTGGACCTTTATTTATTGAAGAAAACTTAAATGGAGAATTGTACTTAGATTTGCTAGAAAACACTATTCACCCTCTTATTGTGGAAACACTTGAAAACCAGGTAAATGAAATGCTTTATTTCCAACAAGATGGAGCTCCTGCACATTATGCTCTTCCTGTACGACAATGGCTGGATGCACATTACACGGAGCACTGGATCGGTAGAAGAGGATCAATTGAGTGGCCGGCAAGGTCTCCAGACCTATCACCTTTAGATTTTTTTGTGGGGTCACTTAAAATCAGTAATTTTTAAAACAACTCCCACCGGTGTTCAAGACTTGAAAAACAGGATCACTGGTAAGTGAAGGCGCTTAGCCAGAGAAACTTTTAGAAAGGTTAGGCAAGAATTTTAAAATACATTATTTTATTGCATGAACAACAATGGCTACCAATTTGAACATTTGATTTAAAGTTTACAAAGGATTTACAACAGTATTCAGTGAGTAATTTTGTTGTTATTAGCAGTAAGTAGTAGTTAGTAATTGTTGTGTAAGAAATAACATTATTGGCTGCTGATACCAAACGGCTTGGCCGATTTCAATTTTTTTCACCATAATACAGCATTTTTTATGAGCTTCAATTTGAGGTGTCACAAGGTACACGTTGCCATTTTAAAATTTTGACTAAGGGCTTAGGGGGGCATGGGAGTGAGCACCCCATTTTGAAAATATATTTTTTATTCCTCCAATTAGTAGGCCCTACTATACACTCCCGTTTACAGAATTTTAATACTTGTGCTATAAGTCTTTTCATACGAGTTTGGAGTTTTCAAATGATCATCCTGTACAGGCTATATGTGTGTGTGTGTGTGTGTGTGTGTGTGTGTGTTCGCACTTTAACGGCCGTGTTTTAAGTCCGATTTGTTCCAAATTTGGTAAGGTGGTTGTCTACGTCACTCGGACGAGTTCGTTAGCTAAAAAATCGAACAACCGGAAGCACGTTTTTTGAACGGAAGTAACTATTTTTTGAGATTTTGAATACGAGAATTAAAACTGTTTAAGAGTTTCATCTTAAGGGGGCCATTTACCCAAAATGAAAAAATCTGTATTTGTTTATTTATTAAAGTTAAATAAATATTAGAAGATGTATTAGGACTAAAATTAAGGAAATATGGCGTCAAGCCCCCTTACCCCCCCCCCCCTCAGAAGGGGGTACGGGGTTAAAAGATGTAAAAATCATGTTTCACAAAAACCAGCATAACTATTTTTCTATTGGATATTTTTACATTATTTTTGTTTTGTTTTAAAGCTCTTTTATTCCTTTATTATCTGTAGTATGGAAAATTATCTTACTTTCCAAATTTAAAAATACACCAAAAATATATAAATTTTGAATTTTTTATTTCTTATTCGTACAAAATATATTTTTTAAAGTTGTATCCTAACCCTAACCTAACGTTTTTCCATACTACACATAATGCACAAATACCTAAGCATATATGTGCAAAATCTTAAATCTCTACCTCAAATAGTAAAAACGTTATGCTGGTTTTTATGGGGCGAGACGTGGAAATTTAAAACTCAGGAAAACCTCAAAAAACCGAATTATATTGTTTAATTTTAGTATAAAATGATACAATTTACTTTATATACTAAATATGGGTATTACACCTCTTTACTTTTGAAGAAAGCCCTGCTCCATATGTTAGGCACTCTTTTTCTTTCTTTTTTCTTCTATTTTCATTTTTATTTGGTGGCGGTATGCCTATCTCACATTTTGCCACCATTTATTACTAACGATGATTTTTACTCTTTTAGCTGTGTTATTTCTAAGTTTATGTCACTGTTTCTTGACTATTTGCTTCACTATTATAAAACACTAAAACTGAATAAACTAGAACTATCAAATCAAAGCTTACTAAAGAGGTTATAATTCACAACTAAACAGAACAGAGGAAAGAAAATCAGCTGTTACTGAAACTAAAAACCAAACCAGCTGTTTCTATAGAGTAGAAAATACTGCAAAATAAAATATTTAAGGTAGTGGTGCTACCTTTTTGAGAAAATAACAAACTATTTCAACATTTTATTATCCACCGAATTATATTCATTGCTGAAATAATACATCCTAAGCTGAAATAGTTGAGATATTGGGGGGAGATATTGAAAAATGTGTTATTATTGCGTTGTGCCCAACACTAAATAAATAAAAATAAAATACTTATGACTATTATATAACTGTATTACTTCATAAAAAATATTAATATGTATATAAGGAATTAAAAAATGCAAAAAATATTTTTTATCCGTTTTTAGGGTAAATGGCCCCCTTAAAAAAATAAATGTAGAATATTATTCTACACATTTTGTTTTTTCAAATTATAGCTCGTTTGGTTCCCCCAAAATCGATCAAAACGTAAAATACCATAAAAGTACCCGGTTCAAATCCACGTGGACGTGGGGTCATCTTCCTTCCGAGGCCCAAGGGCCGAGTTTGTACGCTGCGAGCGAAGCAAGGTCGAGATGCAAACTCGTAAAGCTAGTTTTTCCGCAGCGAGTGGAGCGAAGCATCGCGTGAGTCGAACCTGAAGGCTTAGGTACTGTGCAAACAAATTCTACTAACTCATACACGCAGTCAGCTATTCAGTTCCCAAAGTTTTAGTTGAAACTCTGAAACATAGAAATTTAATTTTGGAAATTCGCTAAACTTGCGTCAGCGGTTCAGTTGCGTGATCGAATTATTTTATTCTTTAATCTGTAAGTAACTCTTGCTCTTTCAAGAAAATATTTATAGCCTAGAAATACATTAAAAAACTATTTCATAGAGTTTATATTTTTTTTAAATCCCTAGAAATACGGTAATGTTTTTTACTTTTTATGACCCCACCCAAAATAAAATCCTGTATCAGCCTTTGACTGCAAAATAGGTCCAAAATTTCAAATAGATTCTTTTAGGCGGAAACCAGTATGGTTATCATCTCCTCGAACAGTATAGAACAGTCATGCTTCTAAACGTAACATTAAATAAACTACACAAAACACAACAGCAATAAAATCTATAGGCCTACATAAAAATCAAATTAAAATGTCCGTGATTTCGAAATAAATACTTTTTCCTAAGCTCATATGGTTATTTACATTTTACAAAAACATAAAAATGCATTTTAAATTTTTTGTCTGTCTGTTTGTCCGGGCTAGTCTCCGGAATTATTTCAATCCAGTTTCATTTTTCGTTAGCCCACTTGCCGAGCAAAATTTGATTCGTGGAAGCCCACATAGTTTGAAACTTAGCCTTAAAATCATTTTACAAGTGTCAGACACGTTATATAATGGAAATTCAAATAATCTCACATGTTTAAGTTATATAAATTTAATACACCTTACAGGCTAAACCAATTTTGACGAAACTTTCATATTTGCATGTAGATGACTTTTCAGAGATTATTCTAGCAAACTTTTTATCCCGGAAATATTTAGAGTTTCTATTTAAAAATTGAAAAATTAGGGGTTTCAACGGACGTGACCATAAATAAAACAACTGATTTGGATCAAAAGCTTAATACTTTGACAAGATCGACTGTGTTTTAATTTACTGTATACGCTGGTTTAACCGATAAATATGTATCAAAACAGTAAGCAATAATGTGAAATATACTCATAGATGTTAAATACACCTCAAAACCTGATTTGTAATTTTTACGTACGTTCGGGAGTTATGAGTAACACACTGGCGGAAAACGGGACTTTTTGCGTTTACTGGTGCATAGCTAATAATTAACGTAGGCCTGAAAGGGATACGTAGATCGATTTGGGCGAAACTCGCTGTGTTTTTTAACCATGGAATTCGGATCTAAAATCATTTTTTTAAATTGCGTGTAATGGTAAGGCACAATATTTAGCCTACTTTTATTTATTTAATCACATCTGCGAGCTAGTTGATAATTAAAATAAGATCTGGACAAAACAAATAACAACGCATTTCATGACTGTACAGAGGCCAAGCAAAAGTTTGAAAAAGACATGCAACACATTATTTTAAATAAAACTAGAGAAGTGTGACTATCATGAGAAGGGTTCCATCCCTTGCTGCCAAATCCGTCATGAATTTGTCAACTTCTTTAAAAAAAAAAACATGAAAATAAAGCGTGAACTTAATACCAACTTTAAAATGTCTAATGGAAAACCCTACAGTATTTTGTATTCTGTTTTCAGATTTTATACATGATTGTAAAACTTTTTATTTTATGTGTTTTTTTTTTTTATAAATCCAACCATGTTCGAGTAAATTGGACTTGAA
>JAGFPH010013318.1:10041-26888 GCA_018207615.1 Philaenus spumarius
CTAGATAATCATTCAAACTGTTTGAATGATTATCTAGTGTTTATGTCCGAGAACAGTTTGCAAGTTAAGGATACTTTGTGTTTACATGTGTTCGTATATGTTTTAATGTTTTGACGAACTCTACGGAGAGATAACTGATGATGGAGTCCCGACTCCGAAACGCGTCTTAAAACAAGACATAATAGAAGTCACATGACGGAACAAAAACCAGGTATTTATTACTACAATTTATTTGTTAATCAAAGTGACTTGGACACCATACAATGAACATTAAATATGATTAATTGTTTGAAACGACTTAATATTTATCCGATTAAATTGTTTGCTTTTAATAATCTCCTAAGTAACATGGGCTATGCTATGTAAATACAACCTTATTAGTTATATTGTTAACAAACATGGGTCATAATCCAATACTGAGTTGGAATACCCATATTTATAGGACATATTGAAAAGTCTAGAAATTGTATTAAACACAGCTTTCTCTCACATATTCAAAATTAACGGATTTATAATTTTTCTAGTATTCCTCCGCGAGCAACAAGTTGGTGTGATAAAAACTAGAGTGCGGGCTAAACACTCGATAAGGAACACAAATTCGGCGAGTACATGATTCCACAATAGGATTTTTTTGTCATAAATTATCCAAAATTATTGAAACTACTTTTATTTTAAAGGTAATTAAACTTCGAATGTGGTTGTCTTTTTACATTTTTGATATCTGCTTTATTGAATAAGGAAAAAATCGCAAACTTTAATGAAGAACAAATTTAGTTAAAAACAAATTTTAAAAACTAAAAGACATCCACATTCGGACTGTCCTAACCTTTAAAATGACATATTCAGAATAATTTTCTGATCATTATTACTCCAGTAATCTTATTACCCGTTTAACATTGCTCTTATGGGAGTTGAAATTCAAGATGGTGGCTGGGTCTGCCGAGCCTTAACTCTATAGTGTCGTCTCATCGCGCTGAGCAAGTGGTAGACAACACTATTGTATCGTCTGATTGTATTAAATATTTCACCCACTAAAAATCATCCAATCTCAATAAAACAAAAACCATTGGAAAGGAAATGTTTTAAACATATTTTTTTGTACAGTAGAGCGTCGATAATCCGAACGTCAATAATCCAAAACGTCAAAAATCCGAACGCGTTCTGAGGCAGCCCCTGCAAAAATTTTGTTTTCGTTTTCGCATATTCCAATTATTGCGTCGTTAAAAATTTCACAAAAATCTTCTTCGCAGTTTGACATTATTATCTCTTTTAAAACACTTCTTAATTGCTGCTCTCACATGCCCTCACAACAGAGTGGCTGTAAGTATTTTCACTGTCACGCTAAAAAGCTGCTTTAGCGCTAGCAGTATACATACAGAAAGTTCATTCATTTCTCTTTGTGCAATCATTATAACAGTGTGTCGTACATACAGTAGTGTAGTATACAGTATTTTTTTTTATTTTTTGTTTGTGTTAACTATAATGTACAAGTGAACTTTTAATTATGTATTGTACTGTAATTGAGAGTTACAAGTGTAATCATGTTGACCCTACTGTGTACGTGCAGGTTCTTCTAAATCATAATATGTAAGTAGTCTTACATACTGTATTGTAATTACATTACTGCTTGTACTGTTTAACCACTTTAATCGATTAAAGGACGTATGTTTTAGCCTAAATGGCCTTTTCTTGATTATTTTCAAAAATCCGAACAAATTGATAATCCGAACCCCCCTCGGTCCCAATTAGTTCGGATTTTTGACGCTCTACTGTATTTACAAATTTGTTCTAAAACGTATATTTACATATTATTATGTAATCGTCGTTTTAAAATTGTAGTTGTCTAAACAGCTGACGTAGTGCGACAAAAGACACACAACTTGTCACTTTTCTTGGCTCACAATAATTCGACAGACTTGTTTTGAAAAGAAGATAAGGACAACTTTGGGTTCGTCAAGATTTGAACTTTTTTGCCTTCTCTAGCACTGCCTTCTCTTTATTCGTCACTCTTATAGTTTCTTAGATATGAAGTTTTCTGTAAACCCTTACGATTGGACACAGTGGCGTAGTGACCGGGCGGGACGGAGGGGGGGGGGGGGGGGGTATGTTTGCCAATGTCATAAAAAATGCATCAAAAGTGGTGAATATCTTTTGAGCAGATCAGAAATAGTAATACTTTTTCTTCGCTCTTGGAGCACAATGAGAATTCGTGCGCCCCACCATCGATTACACGTCCAATAATTAACAAAACATATTAAATAAGTTAATACCGAGATCCGTGCGCTTGTACGAGCGCGTCTAGACAACAAAGCAGTGCCACGAACGCGCAGCTGAGCTGTCCAGCACAGTTTATATTGTCCGACGTATTCGTGTCTGCTCCTTTCTTTTACTCACTCTGGACGAGCCAAGCTGAACCGGTCAGTAGAACTATCTTCAAAAGGATAATTCGTTTATTAAGCTCTTAAAATTATCAAACTGTGGAAGACTGGATCTCAATCTATTGCCTCAACGAGTAATATCGTCAATAAATAAAAGTAAGAAGTTTGACTTCTTTAATTAAATTACAGGAGACCTACTCTCATTGCCACTGTAGGAATATCCCGATAGGAGATGAAAAGAGAGGCTTCAGCAGTACAACTCCAATAAAAATATAGACAGGTTGATTCACTGTATATCCTACTTTTGTTACTGTAGGAAGGGGTCGTACAAAAGAGAACGACACATTTGTGTTAGCGAACAGCAGGCGCGGATATAAGGGAGGGTCATAGGGGGTCATGACCCCCCCCCTCAAACCTAAGATAATTTTTTTTAATTACGGAAAAACGTTTAAAAAGTTGATCGTATTTTAGATTTTTGTACGCAGTTATTAGTAATTTAGCACCCTTTTCATATTTAATACTGTTTGCCTATTAACATGACTTTATCGAATGTAACCAGCTCATGGCGTAGTAATAAACAACTGCGTGATTGCGGCATAATATTGATACTAATTTTAAGAAATAGTCTTAGTGCATTCCATTCGCGCAGGAGCGATGAATGACGTAATCCTCAACTGCAAGGAACATTCAATAGACGCATTGTCGCAACTCATATTTGAATTGAATATAGTTAACGGTCAACGCGGAAAATTGTCCTTGCAAATGGTGGTAACACTATGAACAACTGAACAAGCGTCACACAGCATTAACGGATGATATTTAACTTATGAATCTGGTTGTCATATTCGCTACTTGGGTCTAAAAGAAAGTATACATTGGGCCGATCCGTACATTTTGTTGACCGACGAAAATCGCCGGTGCAGAACAACATCGGCAGCGACAAAAATTACCACCTGTCTTGTGGGCAACACATTTATCTACCGACATCGATTTTTCTCCAATTGTTTAGTATTGCGATGGACTAACTCCTGCCTGTGTTTCCACCACTTTTATTATTATAAAAAGTCCCAAAAAAGAAGACGACGATGGTGTAAAAAGGAAATGTTTTAAAACAACAAAAGGTACACGTTTTACAAATTTATTCGCAGGACTTTTATTAAAAATGCTATAGCAAAAAACTATAAATGAAAATGGCATGATGTTTCACAGAATTAAAGGCAAAAGCCCATATTTTCATTTATTTTTTTCTAAAAGATATCTCTAATAAATTCCGAGATATGGGCCGGAAAAAACAAGCGTTTTTCGCAATTTAGAAATTTTAAGTGTACCTCTTGCAACATTATAAGGCAAACAATCTGACTTTTGATTTTCAAGTTTCTATAATTTCATAAAAAGAAGCAGAATGTCATCTAAAATAAGATCTGTTTGTAATACTTTTTGAATATCTCCGTTACTTTTCTAATTATTCAAGATTTACTCATTTCCAAAACGTTGTTTCTTAAATAATCTGTATACAAAATAACTAAATTTTGTTGATATGTACATGTAGATTGGAGAGAAGAATATTCTCTGAAAAAGATTTCTTCTATCTTTAACCGTTTAGAAAATCGTGTTTAAGCATTTCCAGGTTTTTGGGTTACTAGTCTTTCTTAAAAACGATATATAACAGAAAAACTATAAATGAAAATGGCATGATGTTTCACAGAATTAAATAAAAAAGTCTATTTTTATTTACTTTTTAATTTTATCCCCCTAAACTCCATAATACCGGAATGTTTACACTATGTTTTGGTTTAAGGCTACCAAAAATGTCAGCAAATTATCTTCATCCGTTCTAATGTTATGTAAATTTTTCTTCCTGAAAACACAGAAATACAACAACTGCGGTAAAACGAGTTTGGAATAATCTAAATTTGGAAAACAGATTTTGTTTGCTGTGATTTTTTAATTTTGCAGCTTATGAGAAATGTGATGTTTTTTTTTATCAAAGTACTTTTCTAGTCATTTATAATGTACATTATGTGATAGAACGATCGCTTAAAAATTTCTTTCGAATGACTAAATCAGGCTTTAAAGAAACGCTTAACGAAGTTTTTCCAAATATTTAAAAAACCGATATTTTAATTTTTGTAGTGCCTCTATCTCTCTTCTGAAGTGAAGTTAGCAGTGACTCTACGGTAGATTGATTGCTAGTAGTCAATCCTATACGGTTGATGTAGGCCTATTTGTTGTGTTATTAAAATAGTCGTCTTAAACAATTTAATTGTAGAAAGAGAATACATAAATTATGTTGTACAACAGTATAATGTATTATTTAATTATCAAAAGTGTTGAAAACATTTAAATTTAGTTGTATTAGTACATTGTTAATGTAGAGAATTTTTTTGTAGCAAAGTCAACTAATTTTGTAGTTATTACTGCATCTAAAGGTGTCGGTAAAAAAAAATGGATGTGCACTGTGTAGTAGCAATGACTACATTGATAATATGTAGTCATTGGTAGTGGTAGGGTACATAACTTTCTATAACCATGTAAAAAAATAATGTGTTTATTTGACACTCTTAGAATCAAAATACGCTAACTTCAGTTATTATTTTGAATTTAACAATTTAAGTTAATTTAAAGATGTTCATTAAAATTTTATTTATCATTCAAAATGAAAATACCCAACAATTATTTGTTAAATTTAAAATGTTTTAATTGAATGTACAAATCGACCAATGTTTCCCATCTGAAACCACCGATCTCTCGTCAGCAATGTCCTTTGACCGACAAACTTATCGGCCGATCAGGCTCTCTTCATCTTCCCTTCGTTGAATCGCTGGCAACATCGCCGGTCGACACGAGGCGGCCGATAATCGCCCAATCTGTTCTTACCTTAAATCGTTTACGTTAACAGACGTAACTACAGTTCCGTTCACTTTTCTGTAGTTTGTTACTGTGGTTAGTTTAGGATGATGAAGAGGCGTAGAATTTATAAGGTTTAAGCCGGGCTTCTTTAAGAAACGCAGAGCTCTAAAATGATTTATTGTCTTTCATATAATTGTTTTACACCGTTATTTATATAAATAATACATTGAAATGAACTAAGGCAGATATTATTAATCATGTCGATTTTATACAAAATGAACAAGAAAATGGACAGGTTCCAAGTAAAATAACACTCAAACGGCATAAAAACACACAATTTAGCAAATTGTTTAAAAAAATGTTCCATACACCAGATTTTTTGGGTACGACTGATACTCAACATATTCTGCAGTTACGACCCCCCCCCCCCCCCTCCTAAAATGTTAGTCTGTATCCGACCCTGGTGAAAATAACGTGTCAAAATTAGTTGTTTTATTTATAGGCCTAAGTATATATAATTTATAAAATTATAACTTTATATTTAATTTATATAGGGTAGGGCCTATATGTTACCTTGTAAATATATGTTTATAAAGTTTTAATTTTTAATAGTAAAACATGTACTAAATTCGTAGTAAACATACATTTAATAATTGTTATTTAAAAATATTCAACGTCTAAGTTTACTCGAGTCTTTCAAAACTCCAAACATCAAGTCCAAATTAACACAAAAAGTTTGGGCTTGTAAAAAAAACTAAAAAGTCTTAAAATTACATACTTGATAATCTATACTCTATTCCACCAGCCGTGGCACCTGACGAATTATGAGACCCTTTACCCTTACACGCGCACTAACAAGCGCCTGGGTATGATCAGCCCGACCAGGCAGATGACTCAACACTGGAGGCTGGAGAGTCCAGTAAGGCCTCGTTTATGCACTAGCAGTCGACCGCGGCGGCTACCCGCTCGTTTTTTAAACACTGTGGTAGGGTAGCTAGTGCTGCCAACTGTTCTCCAGTCCTGTCAGTCTGAAAAAGTGTTATAAGTGTGCGATATAAATTGTAATCAAACACCGGGTAGGTTGGCAGCACTGACATGGCGGGAGCGGTGAGCCGCTGTGCATAAATGCTCCCATTTAAACCAATGCATTTTGAAACCGAAAAAAACTGCGGTTTTAAGTGCACCCCTCTGTTTCTGTGAACCGCTGCGGCTCGCCGCTCCGCTTCTTGTTGCATAAACGTGCCCATTTAACTCAATGCACTTATAAAAGTAGCGCGGCGCGCCGCTGCGGTCAACCGCTAGTGCATAAACAGGGGGCCTAAGCAATTGCTGATTTGATAAATCACAAATTTTCACAAATTTAAATGTCGTATTTGAAATCTTCGTTACATTTTAAAGTAAAGTGACACCAAACACGACATGATTATGATAATATATGCATAAACGTAATGATTTGTTGACATTTTAACCCTAGAACTGGCAATGTTAACGAAAATGGATTTCTTGGCGTTTGCAAGGATATTTTCAAAAATTCGCCAAATATAGTAATTATATACCAATCCAAAAATGTTCTATACCTTTTTTTGTAGAGAAAGGTTCAAAGAATTCATATATGCAATTAAAAAATGTATTGATGTAAAATTGTAAAAGTTATTGACTCAAGAAACAAAAACTGTTCAGTAACGAAAGGAAAAAGTTCAACTTTAGGCCTACATAAAAAGTAGTAAACATTTTTTGTAATTTTTTTTCACAAGTGTAAAAAAATTTCGTAATTTAGTTCTAAATACAACTGTATAAAAATATTTATCAATTTCTAATTTCGTATTTTGAAAACAACTGTTTTATGTTCCTACTACTATATGCTTTGCTGTTACTTTTAGGAATAAAAAGTCCGTTACTTTTGAATTGGAAAATGTATTACAACATTTATTGTCCATATTTTGAAAACGTATAAATGTTACCAAGTGTTAAGTTTGTCATGTAAATATTGTAGATATACAATTTAATATTTGTTCTCATTATACTAGATTTTTTTTATTTGCCCGATTTACTTATTAATAAATATTAAATTTGTTTAAAATCACAGGACTTATGCATTTTTCTAAAAAGAAACTTCTTTGTTTGGACTAATTACTATGCATTATATTATCATAATCACGCCGTGTTTGATGTCATTTTCTTTAAAGTTTAACGAAGATTTCAAATATGCCATTTACATTTATTAAAATTTGTGTTTGATCAAATCAGCAGTTGCTTACTGGACGCCCCAATGTATGAGTCATCTACCTGGCTGCCGGGCCAGCTGCATTGGTGTGTGTAAGGGTGTCGTGCCATCTCGTCCAAGTGCTATCTCGTCCAAGTGCCATCTCGTCCAGATTCCACGAACGTAGGGCGGGGGGTTAATTCTCTACCTGCCAACTAGTGCCATTTCGTCCAAAACCCTGTGCTATTGTTTACTTGACAGGTCTACAAAAACTATTGGAACGTTTAATTCTTTTTAATAAGGGTCTTCTACACCTTGCATAAAACAGCAAGGTATTTGTTTACTTTAGCGTGTCAATCGAAACTACTATAAACACACAAACCTTAACTTTTTTCTTTATAAATATAGAATATAAAGTAAAAACAGTTGGTACTTGGTGAAACTCCATAATAGGGATAGAAATAACCAAATGGTAAAATTTCACAATTATAATTTATTAATGAGCAACATATGTTTCACCGTTAGGCATCATCAGGCTACTAAATTGAAATACAGCAAGTATCTTAAAACTAACATACAAACAAAAATAGGAGTGGGAGTGACCATGGAAATGACCAGGGAGGGCAATGGAATGTGGCCTAAGTAAACACTGCAAGGGTAAGGTGTGGTTACATAATGGTAGCCTGATGATGCCTAACGGTGAAACATATGTTGCTCATTAATAAATTATAATTGTGAAATTTTACCATTTGGTTATTTCTATCCCTTTTATAAATATAGTATTTATACAATTCACTGATGCCGGGAAAGCAATATTTAACCATCTTCAACATGTACAATATTAAAAACTTTCAAATCAAAATATTACTTATGGGAATTTACGTTGTAAAGATCCGACATGTTTTTCTCAGCGTTCTCCCAGCGTTGCCGGATTTGTCTTGTTCTTTTTTGTGTAGAAACGAACAGTTTAGCCAACTCAACTACAAAGTTGTATATACGTTTTTAAAGTACAACTTTTACTTATCAGGTTAAGTAAAAAGTAAACATACTGTGACTAAATACTATAGGTTAGAACCTTTTAGTTTTGTTTTTTTAATTTTAATTATATAAATTGATAATAACGAAATATAATCATACTGTTATCAGCCAAATTAAGTAAAAAGCAAACATACTGTAACTACATACTATAGGTTCGAACCTTTTAGATTTAAAAAAAATTGTAATTATATAATGTGATTTACACTTGTACGATTTACACACCGCCACACAATTTCTCCGCACTTCTTTTCATTTTTCTTCGTATACCGGAAAACCGTTATATAAAAGACTACGTTCGCCTCTTATGGTGGTCGAAAACTCCATATTCCTACAGATGTTTACACCTCCCGATCAAGCAATGAGGTTTAAATTGGCAGTGTCCACATGTAAACAAAGGGTGGGAGAGGGGTGAGTGTGCTAGACGAGGGCGCACAACCTCAGGCTACCTGCGTTGCGTTCCTCAACCCTTGTAAAGTTTTCATGTGGACGAGATGGCACTAATTAGTGTGTTTATTCAATTGTAAAACTGAGCTGGACGAGATGGCACTCTTTTCTAGGAAATTGGATGTTGGACGAGATAGCACTTGGACGAGATGGCACTACATCTGAGTAAGGGTCTCCTAACCCGTCAGGTGCCACGGCTGGTGGAATAGGGTATAAAAACGTAATGGAAAATAGCGATTTCCGTTTCGGGAAATAACTGAACCACGGGTTGACATATCTTTTGCGCATGTATTAAAGTTATGAGGAGAATGCGTTCATGGAATCGACGAATAAAGTAACAACGAACCTCCGGCGATCCATAGGAAATTCAGTATTCATTTTGCAGTGATGTTGTAAGCAGCTCTACGCGACGGGAAAATATCGCGATTATGGTGATGAGTGGTGCGGCATTACTAATGGCAAGTTTGTATAAAAACAAAAGGAAACCTCGAATTCGGTAGCACACTGAACTTAAAAAAAACAAATAGTTCAGAACTTATGATAGACTTGAAGTCGCAAGAAACAAACGGTCAATAACCTATATTATTGTTAATATATTATATAATACGCGGTATGACAACAGCAAAGATATTTTTTTGACACTGGTCTATAGTTATACTCATCTCCGCGGATATTTCTCGCCAAGCATCTGCTTTCATATTAAAAAAAGTTGATCCTTGTGCAGAGGATCCCAAATAATGGATTGGCGTCTGTATGAATCTATTAATTTCATTAAATTCGCTTCTGAACAATCCATATTAAATCACTGGACAATTAATGTCTTGAAAAACAATAATCACAAGCGCTCTAAAAACGGCAAACCTTTTACAAATTTGAAATGCGAACATTCAAAGTGTTCGATGAAAAACCCGACAGGAGAGAGATCGCCATGAGCAACACGATAATAAATAATAGTATATATTATTATTAATATATAATAATTTTTGATATTATTCCTGAGAAATTAATCAAACTTGGCATCGAATATGCTCCTAAAGACGGTGAAGAGATGAGTAAGATAATTTTTGAATCAGTTGAGTAAATATTACAACGATGGTCAAGATGTACAACTTCAATTGTATCTCTGAAAAAGAAGTATTATTGAGGTGACAACGCTGGGTTACGGCAGAAAAGCACTCGGACACATTCATTGATGTGTTAAAATTTTTGTGACGAGGCACTTTTCCAAATGTGTATACATTTTTGAAGATTGGAGCCACCTTAGCTGTGATTATTGCCAGTACCGAGAGCAGTTTCTCAAATTTGAGACGTTTAAAAAATTGGCTGAATTGCTCTTTTGAGTATTCATAGAGAAATTGACATAACGGCAGAGGACGTTACCAACAGATTTGCTGAAAAGAGTCGAAAATTTGATCTGTAACTGTAATTTTATTTCTGTTTGAAACAATGCATTATGTTACTTGATTATTAATAAAACTATTTTTACTCCATTAAATGGTTAATATTATTTCTCATTAATCTATTGGTCTGTTATGAAATAATTTATTTAATAATTATCAATAAACACTCATTAAAAACGTTTCAACTGTGCGTATACTCCAATATTTAATAATATGACTCATTTTTTTTTACTTATAACTTATCCCCCTCCCCCCAAACAAATTCTTACTAAGCCCCTGATTGGACAGTTTTTCAACCAATGAGCAAGCATATTTTGTAATCGATCTAGTACAAATCTATATACTTGTACATTGAAGTTTATATGGATTTTAGTGTAAATTCCTTATTTTCGTTTGATATAAGTTAAACCTGATTCATGGGCCATGGGACTGTAGCTATACGTCTTGTCCGTGAAATATGTACCATTGCGCCGAGTGTCTTTGCCCATTGTCTTACGGAGCGCGCAGTCTGGAAATGTGTGACTTGAATAAGTGAGAGTTTGTGTTACATTGTTTTAAAATTAGTTAAACAAAGTAAATCGTGAAGGGATTGTGTTGTAGAGTTATTGATTTAAGTTCCTGTTAACTCTTTAATTATTAGTGTTTATTAGCGAATGTTCATAGGAAATATGAGCTATTGTAGTGACCCTTATGGTAAGGCTTAAGGTCGGGAGTAGTAAATGAGCACCGATCATGGTCACCAGAACACGTTTTGGGGTGTCATTAAAATAGTTATCTATATACATAAAATCCAAATACAACTCACTGACTTACTCATCACGAAATCTCAAAAACCACCGAACGGATTGGAATGAAATTTGGTATGTAGCTTCCTCTAGGGCCCTTGGTGCTCGCTAAGAAAGGTTTTAAAAAAAATCGAAATTTTAGGGGAGTTTGGGTGGGTCAAAGTTACTAAAAATCCTTATAAGAAATACATATTTTGTTAATATACATTTAACTTTAATTTGTCTATCCGTGCAAAACCAGATCGGGCCAGCTAGTATATACAAGGTGTTTATTTGAAAACTTCAAACTCGTATTAAAAGACTTATAGCCCAAGTATCAAAATTCTGTAAACGGGAGTGTATAGTAGGCCTAATTGGGAGGATAAAAAAAATATATTTTCAAAATGGGGGTACTCATCCCCATGACCCCCCCCCCTTACCCAAAGTCAAAATTTTGAAATGGCAACGTAAACCTTGTGACACCTCAAATTGAAGCTCATAAAAAATGCTGTATTTTGGTAAAAAAATTTAAATCGGCCAAGCCGTTTGGTATCAGCAGCCAATAATGTTATTTCTTACACAACAATTACTAACTACTAACACAACACCATTACTTACGGAATGCATTGATGTTGCCAAAAAGCCAAAAATATTTGTTTAACGTAACAATTGCCAATTTTGTTATCAGGTTTTGTAAGTGATAAGGACAAGTAAGTATCTTATCATTCTTTTATTTTACTTATATACAGTATTTGTGGAGACTAGTTTGGTAAGTGGCTATCTCTGGACATATTTTTTAGTTTCAACGTTTCAACACACCAAAGGTCGCCAATTTGGGAATGCAGTTTAATTTGCTCAGTGACAGTGATGCGTCTTGCTTCACAAGGAAAATTGTTTAAGCTTTCAAGAAAGAGTTGAGATTATTTTTATCTATGGATCAGAGAATAAGTGTGCGAATAGAACTGCTAACGCATTCAACACACTACAACCTGAAAGGAATGTGTCACCTAGGTACATCATAGATTTAGTTACAAAATTTACCGAACGTGGTTCAGTTAATAACAAGAAAAGGTCTGGTAACAGAGTTGTAGACGAATTATCTCAAATTGAAGGGATTCATAATGTTGTTGAAAACCCTAATAAATACATTCGTCCATTCGTTGAAACGGGATTATCTGTTGGTTCCGTTCACAAAGCGTTGAAAATTAACAAATTTCATCCTTACAAAGTCCAAGTTTGTCATGAACTTAATGAAGACGATTATGACCGTCGGATTGAATACTGTGAACAAATGAGTACACTCATTATTGGTAATGAAAATGTTGTGAAAACAATTTGCTTCAGTGATGAATGTACATTTTATGTCAACGGTTTTGTTAATAAACACAATTGCCGATTT
This sequence comes from Philaenus spumarius, assembly GCA_018207615.1. NCBI lineage: Eukaryota > Metazoa > Arthropoda > Insecta > Hemiptera > Aphrophoridae > Philaenus > Philaenus spumarius. Next base: position 22,518 of record JAGFPH010013318.1, read on the forward strand.
TTTTCAGACCAAAACCCACATGTATTCGTTAAGGACTATCCCAATGGCCTCTGAAAAAATTCATGTTTGGGCAGGAATACTTGGCGACACTATTTTTGGACCTTTATTTATTGAAGAAAACTTAAATGGAGAATTGTACTTAGATTTGCTAGAAAACACTATTCACCCTCTTATTGTGGAAACACTTGAAAACCAGGTAAATGAAATGCTTTATTTCCAACAAGATGGAGCTCCTGCACATTATGCTCTTCCTGTACGACAATGGCTGGATGCACATTACACGGAGCACTGGATCGGTAGAAGAGGATCAATTGAGTGGCCGGCAAGGTCTCCAGACCTATCACCTTTAGATTTTTTTGTGGGGTCACTTAAAATCAGTAATTTTTAAAACAACTCCCACCGGTGTTCAAGACTTGAAAAACAGGATCACTGGTAAGTGAAGGCGCTTAGCCAGAGAAACTTTTAGAAAGGTTAGGCAAGAATTTTAAAATACATTATTTTATTGCATGAACAACAATGGCTACCAATTTGAACATTTGATTTAAAGTTTACAAAGGATTTACAACAGTATTCAGTGAGTAATTTTGTTGTTATTAGCAGTAAGTAGTAGTTAGTAATTGTTGTGTAAGAAATAACATTATTGGCTGCTGATACCAAACGGCTTGGCCGATTTCAATTTTTTTCACCATAATACAGCATTTTTTATGAGCTTCAATTTGAGGTGTCACAAGGTACACGTTGCCATTTTAAAATTTTGACTAAGGGCTTAGGGGGGCATGGGAGTGAGCACCCCATTTTGAAAATATATTTTTTATTCCTCCAATTAGTAGGCCCTACTATACACTCCCGTTTACAGAATTTTAATACTTGTGCTATAAGTCTTTTCATACGAGTTTGGAGTTTTCAAATGATCATCCTGTACAGGCTATATGTGTGTGTGTGTGTGTGTGTGTGTGTGTGTGTGTTCGCACTTTAACGGCCGTGTTTTAAGTCCGATTTGTTCCAAATTTGGTAAGGTGGTTGTCTACGTCACTCGGACGAGTTCGTTAGCTAAAAAATCGAACAACCGGAAGCACGTTTTTTGAACGGAAGTAACTATTTTTTGAGATTTTGAATACGAGAATTAAAACTGTTTAAGAGTTTCATCTTAAGGGGGCCATTTACCCAAAATGAAAAAATCTGTATTTGTTTATTTATTAAAGTTAAATAAATATTAGAAGATGTATTAGGACTAAAATTAAGGAAATATGGCGTCAAGCCCCCTTACCCCCCCCCCCTCAGAAGGGGGTACGGGGTTAAAAGATGTAAAAATCATGTTTCACAAAAACCAGCATAACTATTTTTCTATTGGATATTTTTACATTATTTTTGTTTTGTTTTAAAGCTCTTTTATTCCTTTATTATCTGTAGTATGGAAAATTATCTTACTTTCCAAATTTAAAAATACACCAAAAATATATAAATTTTGAATTTTTTATTTCTTATTCGTACAAAATATATTTTTTAAAGTTGTATCCTAACCCTAACCTAACGTTTTTCCATACTACACATAATGCACAAATACCTAAGCATATATGTGCAAAATCTTAAATCTCTACCTCAAATAGTAAAAACGTTATGCTGGTTTTTATGGGGCGAGACGTGGAAATTTAAAACTCAGGAAAACCTCAAAAAACCGAATTATATTGTTTAATTTTAGTATAAAATGATACAATTTACTTTATATACTAAATATGGGTATTACACCTCTTTACTTTTGAAGAAAGCCCTGCTCCATATGTTAGGCACTCTTTTTCTTTCTTTTTTCTTCTATTTTCATTTTTATTTGGTGGCGGTATGCCTATCTCACATTTTGCCACCATTTATTACTAACGATGATTTTTACTCTTTTAGCTGTGTTATTTCTAAGTTTATGTCACTGTTTCTTGACTATTTGCTTCACTATTATAAAACACTAAAACTGAATAAACTAGAACTATCAAATCAAAGCTTACTAAAGAGGTTATAATTCACAACTAAACAGAACAGAGGAAAGAAAATCAGCTGTTACTGAAACTAAAAACCAAACCAGCTGTTTCTATAGAGTAGAAAATACTGCAAAATAAAATATTTAAGGTAGTGGTGCTACCTTTTTGAGAAAATAACAAACTATTTCAACATTTTATTATCCACCGAATTATATTCATTGCTGAAATAATACATCCTAAGCTGAAATAGTTGAGATATTGGGGGGAGATATTGAAAAATGTGTTATTATTGCGTTGTGCCCAACACTAAATAAATAAAAATAAAATACTTATGACTATTATATAACTGTATTACTTCATAAAAAATATTAATATGTATATAAGGAATTAAAAAATGCAAAAAATATTTTTTATCCGTTTTTAGGGTAAATGGCCCCCTTAAAAAAATAAATGTAGAATATTATTCTACACATTTTGTTTTTTCAAATTATAGCTCGTTTGGTTCCCCCAAAATCGATCAAAACGTAAAATACCATAAAAGTACCCGGTTCAAATCCACGTGGACGTGGGGTCATCTTCCTTCCGAGGCCCAAGGGCCGAGTTTGTACGCTGCGAGCGAAGCAAGGTCGAGATGCAAACTCGTAAAGCTAGTTTTTCCGCAGCGAGTGGAGCGAAGCATCGCGTGAGTCGAACCTGAAGGCTTAGGTACTGTGCAAACAAATTCTACTAACTCATACACGCAGTCAGCTATTCAGTTCCCAAAGTTTTAGTTGAAACTCTGAAACATAGAAATTTAATTTTGGAAATTCGCTAAACTTGCGTCAGCGGTTCAGTTGCGTGATCGAATTATTTTATTCTTTAATCTGTAAGTAACTCTTGCTCTTTCAAGAAAATATTTATAGCCTAGAAATACATTAAAAAACTATTTCATAGAGTTTATATTTTTTTTAAATCCCTAGAAATACGGTAATGTTTTTTACTTTTTATGACCCCACCCAAAATAAAATCCTGTATCAGCCTTTGACTGCAAAATAGGTCCAAAATTTCAAATAGATTCTTTTAGGCGGAAACCAGTATGGTTATCATCTCCTCGAACAGTATAGAACAGTCATGCTTCTAAACGTAACATTAAATAAACTACACAAAACACAACAGCAATAAAATCTATAGGCCTACATAAAAATCAAATTAAAATGTCCGTGATTTCGAAATAAATACTTTTTCCTAAGCTCATATGGTTATTTACATTTTACAAAAACATAAAAATGCATTTTAAATTTTTTGTCTGTCTGTTTGTCCGGGCTAGTCTCCGGAATTATTTCAATCCAGTTTCATTTTTCGTTAGCCCACTTGCCGAGCAAAATTTGATTCGTGGAAGCCCACATAGTTTGAAACTTAGCCTTAAAATCATTTTACAAGTGTCAGACACGTTATATAATGGAAATTCAAATAATCTCACATGTTTAAGTTATATAAATTTAATACACCTTACAGGCTAAACCAATTTTGACGAAACTTTCATATTTGCATGTAGATGACTTTTCAGAGATTATTCTAGCAAACTTTTTATCCCGGAAATATTTAGAGTTTCTATTTAAAAATTGAAAAATTAGGGGTTTCAACGGACGTGACCATAAATAAAACAACTGATTTGGATCAAAAGCTTAATACTTTGACAAGATCGACTGTGTTTTAATTTACTGTATACGCTGGTTTAACCGATAAATATGTATCAAAACAGTAAGCAATAATGTGAAATATACTCATAGATGTTAAATACACCTCAAAACCTGATTTGTAATTTTTACGTACGTTCGGGAGTTATGAGTAACACACTGGCGGAAAACGGGACTTTTTGCGTTTACTGGTGCATAGCTAATAATTAACGTAGGCCTGAAAGGGATACGTAGATCGATTTGGGCGAAACTCGCTGTGTTTTTTAACCATGGAATTCGGATCTAAAATCATTTTTTTAAATTGCGTGTAATGGTAAGGCACAATATTTAGCCTACTTTTATTTATTTAATCACATCTGCGAGCTAGTTGATAATTAAAATAAGATCTGGACAAAACAAATAACAACGCATTTCATGACTGTACAGAGGCCAAGCAAAAGTTTGAAAAAGACATGCAACACATTATTTTAAATAAAACTAGAGAAGTGTGACTATCATGAGAAGGGTTCCATCCCTTGCTGCCAAATCCGTCATGAATTTGTCAACTTCTTTAAAAAAAAAAACATGAAAATAAAGCGTGAACTTAATACCAACTTTAAAATGTCTAATGGAAAACCCTACAGTATTTTGTATTCTGTTTTCAGATTTTATACATGATTGTAAAACTTTTTATTTTATGTGTTTTTTTTTTTATAAATCCAACCATGTTCGAGTAAATTGGACTTGAA
>JAGFPH010013319.1:0-26886 GCA_018207615.1 Philaenus spumarius
TGTACCAATCTTACAAAAGGAATAATTAAGGGAACGGAAGCGATACTGGGCCACATAGATTGGTACTGTTCAAGACTTACCTTAGAATTTAAATATCACCAAAAGTAGGAATATTTCAGCTTATCTCTTACAATGCACAGGATACCTAAGGTTACCTCAATAAACCATAGAAATATGTATAATTTTTTAGGTTTATTAACCAAGTTAAATAAAAGTTTATACGCCCTTAATACAAAGATAAATAACATGCCCTTAATACAAAAAGATTGAGATTTAAAAAAAGGAAAACATATATATATTTTATTAAATTTAATTTAAAAACCCTTCCCAAAAATAAAATTCAAAAACCCTCCCTTTTAATAATAATTACAGAAATTATACAAAAAGATTTACAAGTTACAAAGTTTTAACATGAAATACCATGGATTTGTATTAAGAATAAATATATATATTTGTCGTTGGCCAACTCTAAAAGGTAATTATAAATAATTAAATAAATAGACAAAATTTATTATGAGACGTCTCTCTATATATATAAAAAAAAGGTGTGAAATTTCTAATATACAGCCCTTAGGGCTAAGGTCCGAAATGTGCTAGCTTGCTCCTCCCAATTTATTTAATACTAACATATCCTAAGTAGTACACATATGCAAAAATTACTTTCAAAATACAGCCTATTTAACACTTAACATAAAAGAAAAGAACAAATGCAGATAGTTCTCATTTTTAAATTAACTTCTGTCTCTAATTAAAACTCAGTAGAAATATTTTGATTATATATCCAAATTTTCAGTTGCAAGGTAGGCCTTTTCTAATTGTAGTGGTTGCAGGTTATCTCATTGCATTAAACATCCCCTGCAGTTGGACCAGTTTAACTGGTATTCGGAAAACAAAAGGTTTAGAAGTAATTCATGTTCTTCAGCGACACACGTTACCCCTATCAAATTATTTAAAGTTTAGTAACATTACTACCACTTGGCAGCGTCTAAAAGTTTTCGTTCGTAACGGTCTAATGGCCGACGCTTTACACAAACTCATGACCAAGCAAAATTTCAACTTAATAGATAAAGAACAGCTGATCGGTTGTAGGATGCTATGGCATTCTAAAGTAGTGTTACGACTTCAGATACCGTACGGAGTCGACGTCTGGCGGAGAAAAGGATAACTATTTGGGGACTGGGTGAAGGTTAAATACAGAAAGGTTGTAAGTCGGTAAAATAAATGATAGAAGTTGTTGATGGACGTTACACTATGGTAATAAATGTAAATACAGTACGTTCAAGAAACATGTGTTGGTCCATCAGTCTAGGCCTACCCTAAAATTATTTTCTGTGTTTAATTTTATGTATTTCTGATACTTATTAGCTTTCTGCACTTCTTCATCATTTAAACTTTAACTGTGCCAAATTGCTTAGTCTTCCGTCCGCGTAATTGTCGTAAAAAAGGGGTACAAAGTTTTTGCTTTACGTATTAATATATAGATTCTCCCAATAATAATCTAGCTAAAGATTTCCCAAATCACTGTCCACAGAAGTGTTTGCAATGTTATTCAGCATTGAACTATAATAATGTGTTCATTTTGTAATATTATTTTATTATAATGTACTAAACAGGTATTTTTGTCCACAGATCGCTGTCGACGTATTTTTTGAAGGCCTCTGTCCAGATAGCAAATCATTTATTAAAGACTATCTTGCTCCGGAGTTCCCTGCATTTGAAAATTACATTGATCTTACACTGATACCGTTTGGAAAAGCAAAAGTAAGTAGCTTTGACAATATACTCACTGTTTATTTATCGTTTATAAATTTTATTAAAGTAAGCAGTTTCCTTTTTGAAAAAGTTAGTTGGATAATACTAAACGCATTGTAGTATTCAAATCGCAAAATAAAACTTAACCACTAGTTTAGTACCTCGTAAAAGTTGAATGTCAGTAAATATTATCCTTTGTTTGGCTGAATTAACTATCAAACGTTATCTTTAATTGATGAATACATTTTATTGGTATCCAGGTCACTAATGGTATTGAATTAAAGTTTCTTACCTTATCGTTTGTTCCGTCAAGTGACCTCACTTTTGTAAATTGTGACGCGGGGGGGATGCGTTATTAACCAATCATCAGACAATATAAGATTAATACCTCTTATATAAGGTCGTTAAGTTTTAAAAAAACACAAAATACACAAAACACAAACACAATACAGTTCACATTTAGAGTCCGTTTAGACTCCGAAAATACACGCTCCAACATATTTCGTACCGCGGGCTTCTTGGATATTATTTCCGTGTCATATAGGATGTTAGAGCTAAATCTCAGCTGGTCGTTTAACAGTTGGCGTTCACCATGTTTGTCTTTATATTTTGATGCCTTATATATCTCATATTCTTCAACCGCGTTCATAAATCTACCTTTGAGACAAATTTTAATAGGTTTTTAAATGATTTTGTAAGTTTGTGTAGCCGTGGTCCTCATCTATTAAATGGCGTGCAAAATTCGACTTGTTACCTGTGATTGTTCTTTTAAGTAAGTGCTCTTTAAAACGGGTTTTGAATACTCTCTCTGTTTGGCCTATGTATATCTTATTACAGTCGTAACATGTTACTTTATATACGCCTGTTTGGCCTTCAAGACGTTTTTGGTTCATTGTTTTTAGAAAAAGTTTTAATGTGTCGTTATTTCGGAAGGCGATCCTCCTGTTGAGTTTACCAAATATAGAAGTGACGATTGTAGAGAGAATGTTGCCATGGTATAAAAAACAGTATCGATTTCGCTACTGAACTAAAGAATCTTTAAACTTCAACTCAACTATAAGATGGCCTCATTCGATGTCACTAATCTGTACACCAATGTACATATCAAAGAAACTATTGATATCATACATAGACTCCTTTGCAAAGCCATATTGGATCCACAAAAAAATTCAGAAATTATTAACTCGTTGGATGTCATATTAAAACAGAACTATTTCACTCATAATGGAAATTATTACGTTCAAAAGGAAGGTTTAGCTAAAAAGGGAATTCTTCGAACCCACAAATACAATTCTCACTAGAAATTAAAAACAATAACAGCATACATTTTCTAGACCTAACTATCACAAAGCACCTGAACGAATTTAAATTTGGGATTTACAGAAAACCTACCACCACTGACATAACTGTGCGTAATGACTCTCACCATCCAATACCACATAAAATGGCTGCTTATAACAGTATGATAAACCGACTTTTAACAATACCTTTAGAGTCTCACTGTTTTCAAGAAGAACTTGATACAATCAAATACATCGCTGTAAGAAATGGTTATAAAAGCTATATAATTGACACACTTCTCTGTAAACATAAAGCTAGATTGAAATCACCCCCAAAAAAAGGGGAAAAAATATCTTTGTATCTACTTAATATGGCAACATTCTCTCTACAATCGCCACTTCTATATTTGGTAAACTCAACAGGAGGATCGCCTTCCGAAATAACGACACATTAAAACGGTTTCTAAAACCAATAAACCAAAAACGTCTTGAAGGCCAAACAGGCGAATATAAAGTAACATGTGACGACTGGAATAAGATATACATAGGCCAAACAGGGAGAGCATTCAAAACCCGTTTTAAAGAACACTTACCTAAAAGAACAATCACAGGTAACAAGTCGAATTTTGCACGCCATTTAATGGATGAGGATCACGGCTACACAGACTTACAAAATATTCTAAAACCTATTAAAATTTGTCCCAAAGGTAGATTTATGAACGCGGTTGAAGAATATGAGATATATAAGGCATCAAAATATAAAGACAAAAACGGTGATCACCGACTGTTAAACGACCAACTGAGTTTTAACTCTAACATCCTGTATGACACGGCAATATAAAATATATCCAAGAAGCCCGCGGTACGAAATGTGTTGGAGCGCTGAATAATACTGATTGACAATCGCTGGCCAGCAGCCGACGTGTACACACCTAAACGAACTCTAAATGTGAACTGTATTGTGTTTGTGTTTTGTGTTTTTTGTATTTTTTAAAAACTTAACGACCTTATATAAGAGGTATTAATCTTATATTGTCTGATGATGGGTTAATAAGCCCGAAACGCGTCACAATTTACAAAAGTGAGGTCACTTGACGGAAAAAACGATAAGGTAAGAAACTTTAATTCAACTTTAATTGGTATTTAATGATATCAGATTACGCAGTATAAAACCTTTTTTTATCGAATTTCCGTAGGAAAGATGAACTATTTATTGCAGTTACTCTTATTGTGAGACCTAAGGTCGGGATTGGTTAATGAGCACTGACCATGGTTCCCAGAATACGTTTTGGGGTGCCATCAAAAATTGTATACTGTATATACATAGTGTTCATAAAGTCTTTTACCCCCTCATTATTTTTGTTACTGAAAATAAGTTAACAAAACTTTGTTATATCTTGTGTTGCATAAATAAACAACCTACTTTGATGTTACGATTACAATATCATTTTCCAGAACTTTGATTGTCCATTACTTTGAAACGAAGCAAGATAAGTTCTAAGTTGCACCATTCCGTTTCTCTTTTAATAAGCTTTTCAACGATGAATTACATTTCCTACCTTTGCATTTGAAATTCTAAAAACCAAAAAGTCATAGTGTCAGATATGTCTAAACATTTGTCTTGTTATGTTCACGATATATTCAAAGTTTTGTTAACTTATTTTCATTATAACCTACCTTTATATTTAAAATTTGTTACCCCCTTAGTCTTCTCAAGCCTCCAAAATCATATAGGTTCAGATATGTCAAAAAATATGTCCTGTTATGCAACACAAGATATATACAAAGTTTTGTTAACTTATTTTCAATAAAAAAAATAATAAACGGGGTTAAAGGGACTTTATGAACCCTCTGTATGTGTATATATTATAGAGTGTTCATAAAGTATCTTCTAATCCATTCATTATTATTGTTGCTGAAAAATTGATTTTTATTTTAATATTTTTATTCTTCTAAATATTATTCAAATTTAAAGAAGAGTTGCCTATTCGTTTAACTTCGGAAACATTCGTACATATAACATATAAACTTATTCGATTTATTAATTTCTTAGGAATTGTTTTGACATATCTGACTATGATTTTGGGGGGTTAAGCCCCGTAGGGGGGCTAACAATTTCAAATATAATGATAGGTCATGTAATACACCTTTGAAAAGCTTATTAAAAGAGAAACACAATGGCGCAAAGTAGAGCTTAATATCATACTTCGTTTTAAAGTAATGGGCAATCAAAGTTCTGTAAAATAACATACAACCTACTTATCCCTAATATTAATATTAATAACTTCTCAATTATTTGACATATCAATATGAAATAAAAAGTAGTTAAAAGATAATATTTTTATTTTTATTTTGATATATATATTAATGTATATAAATTTAACATTTAAAGAATAGGCATACAGTTTTATAAAATTATATATACATTTTAAAACATTTGACTAGTAAATACATATAATAAATTGGTGTGTTTGTTTGTAATTTTAAAATATACGTTTTATTTTATAAGCTCATATGATTATTCACACATTAATAAAACCTAAACAAACTTTATAAATGTTTTGTCTGTCTGTCTATCTGCTTGTTTGTCCGGGCTAATCTCCGGAATGGCTGAACCGATTTTGACAAAACTTCCATTAACATGCAGAGGAATTTTCAGAGAATATTTTAGGTTATTTATTCCAAAAATATTAAAAATCCTGTTAAAAAATTTAAAAAACATACAAATTATGGACAAAATTAGGGATTTTGTGGACAAATTTTGGGGATAGTGCATATATACTTCAACCTCTGTCTTACATTTTGTACAGTTCACTGCTACCCTCACCACCCAAATTATATCCAAAAACAGCAACCTGAAAAGTTTAAAACATAAAATTATAATATTTAATGCTACCTGATTGCAATACAATATTACATTATAAAACACAACAAAATTTTTTTTATTTCACTTACGTATTCAATTAATTTGCTTTTATAATTTGACTTTGTTTTAAATTCAAATTTGTGAATATTTGAAGAATTATACTTACACTGTTAAATACGTAATTATATTAAAACTAGTAAGCCCCGTGAAAAATCATAGGCTGATTAATTAGATACACATCAGAAATACACAATTTAAAAAACAAACTATTTAAAAACAACATTAAGGCCTACTTATTTAGGCCTACCTAACTATGCTGACGGGGGTTTTTAACTCGGTATATGTGTACAATAACAAGGACTATAAAACTCTAGGGCTATTTGTTAAACATTTGTATTGTCATAAGTTATTATATATTTAAAGTGTTACACAATTTTTTAATTGGTCAATAAAATATCTTTTAACTGCTTTTTATTTCATATTGATAGATCAAATAATTTAGAAGTTATTAATATTATAGTGAAGAAATTAATAATCGAATATGTTTACTGTATATGTTATACGAAGAAGTACGAATGTTTCCGAAGTTAAACAAATAGGTATCTTTTTTAAATTTGTATAAACAAATACATATATTGATGACTAGGGGAGACCCCTGCGTGCTCCGCACGCCAACCCCCAATGGAACCTTCTAAAAAACTATGTTATGTTTAATTATAATAAAGGTGTAGTATTAATAATAACCTCAAAACTAAGATGGTAAATAATGTTAAATATTCAAACCAAATTATTTCTCATATTTTATAACAGCAGTTAATAATGGTTAAAAGAACCAGCAAGGCTCAGGTCTACACTTTAAAACTCTAACCTAAAAGGTGGAAGTACAAAAATAATTGCTTCAAATTTTGAAGTCAGCTGTTAATGGAAATATTGAAGCAGCTATGTTATCTGTTATTTTATGCAATTGTTTGCTATGGTAATAAATGTAAATACATGTGTTGATTTATCATTCTAGTCATAACCTAAGATTTTTTCCGATTAAATTTACAAATATATTGAAAAAAAAAGGTTTTTACCGAAATGAATTATAGCCTATGTTACTCAGGGATAGTGTAGCTTTTTATTAGTAAAACTATTTTTTCAATCGGTTCAGTAGTGCCAGAGATTACCCCCTACATACAAACAAACAAACAAACAAACAAACTTTACCTCTTTATAATATTAGTATAGATAGATAAAAGATTGTATTTATGTACAGTTTATAACCTCAAAGCAAATATTATAACGTAGTATAGGCTATTTAGCATACATTAGTTCTATAACTCATATTTAAAAAAATCTACTTCACAAGAAATTATAACGTTGGAAGTTGTTGTAAACATAACCATAAACTATAATCTTTACTGGGTTTGTTTAAGAATTACAGATGATGGGTGAAATCAGCTGATACATTATATGTTACTTACGTACACTCACTTTTTTAGGAGTTGATACCAGGTAACTTATGGTAGGGCAGTTTAACATAGAATATTACATTTATGTGGAGACACCGGACAAAAACAACAAAATTTCCAGGTAGCCTACTCGTTACGTATTTAGCTTTTAATTTTTGAAATGAACCAAATCCTCCGTCGATCATCTTGGATTTTATAGAGGTTATTTTGAAATATAGGTATGTTGTCAATATTTCGGCTTCTAAATCACTTTGGGGTATAGTTACATTAAAAATAGATCATAATCTAAAAGAATCAAAATTTTGGAACTAAGTTCCTTAACTCGGGTTGCGGTAGGAGTTATCAAATAGAAAATGTAATGCGCAACGGAAAAAAGTGTTATTAATTCGTTGCTATAGCAATTACAAATATGAACTACGAGTAACGAAAAAGCGTTACCAAATTGGTTGCTGTGGTATTGAATGTAAATAGATTCAAGAAACATGTGTTTTGGTTCATCAATTTAAATTAAGAGACGATCGGTTCTGTCCGGCGTAGTTCAGGTATTATCGTCAAGCGCTGAAATACATTCAGTAAACATAAAATGTTCGTTAATCAGTCTGGGCCTAACATAAAATTATTGTGTGTATATTTAATTTATTTTACCTGCCTTAACGGCAACATACATACAATAATTTTAGTTTAGGTCTAGAGCGTAACTTTAAGTCTAGGCCTAACCTAAAATTACTGTAGGCCTATGTATGTTGCCGTTAAGACAGGTAAAATAAATTAAAAATACACATACTAATTTTAGGCTAGGCCTAGACAGATGAACCAACATTTTAAGTTTATTGAATGTATTTACAATGAATGGACATTTAACTGTGTTTACCATATTAGCTTTGATGTTATAATTAATTCTACACCTCTATTATAATAACATTAAACTTACGGAAACAGTAAATATTTGTATAAAAAACACTCTAATAATAAACGGCAATTGAAAGATTAAAATTATGTGTGTATGTTGCCGTTAAGGTTGGTAAAAGAATTGAAGAAAAGACGTGATTCCTGACGGAGGTCCCACGATCGCACACATTTAATTTTTTTCTTTTTTATCGAAGAAAACCAAAAAATGTTTTTTTGAGGCTATGATCTAGTTTCGATGTAACTGTACCACAAAAGTTCGTTAGTCTATTCAACTACGAGTATTTATTTTTTTTACATTTGTCTACGACAAATAGAGCGGGTTTTTTTTAAAAATAGTGTAAAGATGCACTCAAAATGCATTATTAATGCATGCACTTTATCCACTTTTCTCACGAAGCCGAATCCTGATTTTGCTGAGATTTTAAGTTTCGACTCTTTTGCATAGCCTATAAAAATGAACAAAAACAAAAAATCTACTTCCCTATTGCATCACTTAAATTCTAAATTCCCTCAACTACATTTATTGTTATTTTCAGATCACAAGCAGTGGGATTCGCTGCCAACACGGTCCAAATGAATGCAAAGCCAACGTCCTTATGGCTTGCGCTCTCACAATGCTTCCTCCAGGACAACCACAAGTCACATTTACAGACTGTTTTATGACTAATCCATCTGAATACGGCCGTTTACAAACGGTAAGTCTTATAGTATTTTTGTATTACCAAGCACAACCCTCACATCCTATACCCTTCACCCTTCTCTCTTCCTTTCTTTAACAAAATTTTATTTATCAGATTTTTCATTCCTAAATTTGAATTAAATAAAAACAATATTTTCTTTTGATTTTCAATAACCTGTTGTTATTTTGTACTTGCCCGTTTAACTTTATGAGTGTAGTGCTACGGCAAGAAAAGGAAATTATCTTTGGAATTTCCAATTCTTGATATTTTCGAAATTTGAATTAATCTTATTAAAATAATAATTATTTGTACACTAGCTCTTTTTAGACTCCTAACTGGGGTTCTCTTTGGAGTTAATTTGCTGTGATCAGGAATTATTAGCTTCGCCTTACCTTTATACTTACTACTAGAGCACTTTATGACACAAGGTATTATTTAAATAATTTTGTAAATAAAGTAATCTTGAATTCTCAAAGGAAAAATATTTATTCAACAAATGAATTATTAAACGCAACGGCACATTCAACGCACTGCAAACTAACTTTATAAATGCATGCTTTTTACATTTATTTTATTGAAAGATTTGCCAGTGTGAACTTTAAATTTAAATTAATTTAATTAAGTTACTTTACCCTGAATTTAATTTAATATAATATTTTATTTATTTGCAATAAAATTTTAAACAATTATTTTTACAATGGAAACAACTTGACTGTTACTTACCAACATTTGACATTCAATCTACTGTCCGTATACTTGATTCCTTCTTTGGTAGAAGTGCAAATCTTCTTTCTTGAAGTTCTTCTTTACCGGAGTTTTGTTTAAAACGAAACCGACCCAATTTTCTTCTTCTCAGATGCGTGGATACTGTATGGTGGTCTAGACAAGACTGAAGATGTCCTCAACCTGCACCTTGTTTGTATTCAAATGGTCTACTACATTTCAAAGTTGAAACATTTCTAATTCTCCGTTTTAACTATGTTTTTTGTATTTATAATATTCGTTAATTTATTTTGTCTCAGATTATTTCTTCGTAGCTCGCAATTTGTCCGGTTTTAGTTAATTTTTACAATTTTCTTCTTTTCCTCAATTAGCTAAACTCTTGAGTTGCGTAGTCCTAGGCCTAATTCATGCAACATTCTGGTTGGTTCCTGAACACTTATTTTCAAAAACCCTTTAAATCCCTTATCCGTTGCTCAAATTTGGTTTTGAAAGGCTTGATCACTTCCTAATGCTTTCAGAGAATGGTGTTCTTATTCCTTTTACTTCTGGAGTTATCGTCTTCGAAAGTTTTGCTTAAATTTTGATTTTACTTTCCGTAAATTTATTGAATTTGAAATTTTTTTGATGTTCAAAATTCTTCGGCTTGTTCCATAACGTACAAATCTGTCTTGAGATTTTTTGTAGCTTCGTCGGATCCTCGGATATCTTGTTTTTCCGTAGCCTATTTTTGATTTTTCACTTTTGAATTATATTCCCCCTCCTTTTTGACTATATTCAATTCTCGCATGGCATTACAATATATTACCCTTCTAGTGTATATTACATGAACATAATTAATTATATATTTTCCCTCAGATCTATTTCTAATTTGTAAAGTTTTTAGTTTAATTATTTAATTAGGCCTACTTCAGACCCATTAATTGCCTTTTATTGAAACTTTGTTTAATTAAACTTTTCAACGTCCAAGGAATCCATGATCGTTTCTACAAACTCTTTGCAATGAAGCTGTTGCAACGAACTGGAGTTGGGGCTGCGTTGAGGCAGTGGCGAGCATATAATTTTTGCAGCCGCTTCAACGCGGATGCACAGCCAACGCAACGCCATTGTGTAAACTGTCCCATTTGAGCATGCGGACTGCCTAAACGCGGCTACAAAACGCTCGTGTGAACCCGGCCTTAATTTTGAAAGTATTGGGTATCGTGATTTTCGATATCTGTCTTACATTACGCATGGCTCGTTGCTACCCCCACCACCCTACTTAGATATCAGAGTATATAATATTCTGTTTGCATTGGCTTCGTCTTGTGTCATAAATAACGCTTGATATGTTAATAATATGTTTGTAAAAACAGAAAGAAAAATAGTAATGCATGCATTTTAAACCCTGCTTGCTGGACTGTTAAAAATTGAGTTGACAAATTTAG
Source organism: Philaenus spumarius (assembly GCA_018207615.1). Lineage (NCBI taxonomy): Eukaryota > Metazoa > Arthropoda > Insecta > Hemiptera > Aphrophoridae > Philaenus > Philaenus spumarius. The sequence continues at coordinate 11,089 of JAGFPH010013319.1, forward strand.
CCATTAAGCGTGTATTTTGTCAAATTATCTGTTTAGAGGACATGACTGAAGGTTTCAAATATGTTTGGGTTATTTGTAGATTAAATATATTGTACCAATCCGTTTTGTTCTGAGAAATATTTTAGAATTATATCCTACTGAAGAGATCAATTATTGTATTATTTATAGAATATTATTTTGTTAATAATAGTGTGCAAGCGGTTCGAATCTCGATGCAGCAGCCATAGAGAGCTGTGCTGAAGGCAAAGCAGGCTACAACCTTCAACTAGAAAACGAAAGGCTGACTCTAATGTACACTCCAGGGCCTAAATTTGTTCCTACTGTTATAATAAATAAGGTGAGAAACAGAATTTAAATAACGTTCTAAGCACAACCGGTACGTGAATTGTATCCCTTGGTATAGCCTAGTGAAGAACACAAGCACCATGGCAAAAAACAATCTATATATAAAAGCCAAATCCACAGACTCACTGACTCACTGATCACGATTTCTCAAAAACTACTGAACGGATCGGAACGAAATTTTTTATGTATGTTCCTCTAGGGCCATAAGTGCTCACTAAGAAAGGTTTACAAAAATTCAAAATGTTAGGGGGGTTTGGGGGTCAAAGTTACTAAATCACGATTTTTCTAAAACTAATGAACGGATTGGAATGCAATTTGGTATGTAGCTTCCTCTAGGGCCCCAGGTGCTCGATAAGAAAGGGTTTTGAAAAAATTCGAAATTTTAGGGGAGGTTTGGGGGGTCAAAACTACTAAAAATCCCCATAAGAAATACATAGTGTAATTTATATTTATTGAAATAATATTTTTTTTTGTTAATATACATTTAACTTTGTCCATCCGTGCAAAGCCGGATCTGGCCAGCTAGTAAATATATATAAAATGGTTGAAATTCTCAATTTTACATTTTTGTCCTTAAATTGTAATAGACTAATGGAGTCGTTACTTATTTAGGTTCGAACCTACGGAAATGTGTTATAGGTTAAAACTGTATCAAATTGGAGCGACCAAATTGCGACACGCCACTTCGTTACTTTTGTTTAGAGGTAATTTTAAACATTAACATTACAAAGGAATTAGGAAGGTGATTATCACATACCGGTAATTAATTAATTGAAATTGAAATTGTAGTCTAAAAACACTCTAGTCCCATTTTTTATTTATTACAAATAATAATAATAGTTTTCAAATGAGCAATAAAATAAAATAAATTGGCCTAATTCATAATTTACAATGACGAGAACAAATGCTTGAATTTATTAAAACAGTATTTTTAGAATCCAGTTGTAGACTAAATTGTAGATTCTTATAAGCTACTACATGGGAATGATGAAAGCATTAAACACGTATCATTGCAGCACGATATAATACAAAATACTAGTAAGCCCTCGTGAAAAATCACAGGCTGATTAATTAGATACACACATTAGAAATACACAATTTAAACAACAAACTATTTACAAACAACATTAAGGCCTACTTATCTAGGCCTACCAAACATAACCCCAAACTATAATATACACTGGGTTTGTTTAAGTATTACAGATGATTGGTGAAATCAGCTGTTAAACGAATAGATACCCTATCTTTTCTTTAAATTTGGATAAACAAAGGTTGTATTTATATATATAGTTTATAACTTCAAAACAAATATTATAACGTATATTGTAGCATTCATTAGTTCTATAACTCATATTAAACAAAATCAACTTCACAAGAAATTATAATGATTGAAGTTGTAAACATACCCCCAAACTATAATTTACACTGTGTTTAAAGATTATGGGTGAAATCAGCTGTTATATTATATGTTACTCACGTACGTACGTACGCTCGTACACTTGCTTTTATAGGAGTTGATACGATGTGCGATTTGTTGTGAAAAGGTATATCTCTGACCTTAGCCTTTCTTAGTACACCTTTAAAATTGCCCCTAATTTATAATATAATTACTGAATTTGCTCACTTATGTTCCAGAAATATGATGATATGATCCAGCAAATGATCCAGCATGGTGCATTCGCGGCGGTCTTGTGCCAGATTCTACAGGACGTTCCACCTTGTGTACTTGCAAAATAAACAATTAATAAAATAATATAAACAATTCAAATAAATGTGTTTCCATTTATCTATATACATAAAAGCGAAATACCACTCACTCACTCACTCATCACGATTTCTCAAAAACTACCGAACGGATTGAAATGAAATTTGGTATGTAGCTTCCTCTAGGGCCAAGGTGCTCACTAAGAAAGGGTTTGAAAAAATTAGAAATTTTAGAGGGGTTTGGGGGGATTAAAGTTATTAAAAAACGATTTCTCCAAAACTACCGAACGGATTGGAATGGAATTTGGTATGTAGCTTCCTCTAGGGCCATGGACGCTCGCTAAGAAAGGGTTTTAAAAAATTCGAAATTTTAGGAAGGGTTTGGGGGGATCAAAGTTACTAAAATCATAATTTCAGATCTTTTATTATTATGACAATAGTGCTTTCATTATTTAAGATCTATATATATCTTAAGAAAATATATATAGATTTCTCGCGTAATCATTTGTTGGTTTTGCTGTTATTTTTAACCAGGGTAGGTTGATCGTTTTCGATCAACATTTATTGTGGCTCTTTCGTGTTCGAGCATCGGATCAACATTTCATAACCAACAAATAAGGGACCCAATTACAAAAAACTTATACAATTTCTTATACACCCAACTTAGCGTCGTAACTGAGACCATCAATAGTTGATCTGTTTTATACAAGTTATATACAAAGTACCGTTATTTAGATAGTTTTGTAAGTTTTAAACCGGCCATTCTCACTCGCTCGCTTTCCTAACTGCACCCTGCCATCGGCCCGGCCCGGCCTTGCCTACTTACCCTTCTACCTGCTATCTATTCATAGTTGAGGGAGGGTTGTTTATTGTTTAATGCATTGTATATTAAATGGTTTATTGGTTTAATATTTTACTTCTACACAATAGACGATATGCAAATTATAGTAAGTTCTTCATTTCTTTACCGATTTTCGTAAAACTCATTTTCCTATTGTTTTTTGGGATGCTGAACAAGAATCTGGCACTTATTTTTACCTAATGTTAAAAATAAAAATAATTACTTGATTAATACGAATTATATATATTTTTTGAAAAGAATAAATCCATTTACACAGTTTTCACGATATCTTCCGAACTTCGGAACTTATAAAAATTTAATCAGACATGAGCCAGACTTGTCGTTTTAAGAACTTAATACTTTAGTCATTTTATTATTTTTTTTCAATTTAATTTTAGTGTTTGAAGTCGGAAAACATTTCTGTAAAAGCAATTGACAGCATTTGCTTCAGCTGTAAAAGCTTTTCTTATAATGTTTTGGATAATACAGAGGTATTTTATCAACTAAATTGACAATTTTTAAAACTTTCTAAATGTTTCAAATTGGGACAAATTGTTATTTGTGGTACCTATTTATAATTAGATTTTAATACAAAAAAAAAAGCTTTCAAGTTTTGTAAGATTCCTTAAGGTTAATTGGTATATATAGACTAACTATCTTTAAAGTTTATCACTTTAATTTAATTTTATTATTATTAGAATTGTTGTATTTTCGAGTTTCAATCAATTAATTTATCCTGTAAAATTGTCTACCAGTAAAATTGTTGTCCTGTAAAATTTAACAACAATCCATTTAGGCTACCACAAAAAAATAAGGTACACTTTACTTTAAATATTTGTTTTTATGCAAGAATATTTTTAAAAAAGAGGCAGTTGAAAATGTTCAATGTTAAATCTAGAAAACTATACATTTTATAAATCCATCTTTTTTAATTAATTGAGTGCTGAAAAAACTGAATATTCTTTATAAAATTGCTGATCCGGCTTGCGATTCACTTTTAACTATAAATTTTTACTGTGCAAAGAAAAAATCAAAAACTTGGTACTTAAAAAAAGTCAATGACGTGAAAAATAAAAGGGATTTTTTTTAAATGTGAAACTCAAAACGGATGCGTATTGTGACTGTGGTTAAAACGATACTTTGCAAAAAAATTACAAAATAAATGGTTTTAAATTTAACATTGCTCTTACCCCAAGATGACCGCCACTAAAGCAGACCATTAAGTTGTAATATTTAAAGTGCTCGCTGTATCGTCTAAAATGTGCCTCAAATACATCAAAAACGTTTTAGAATTTGTATTTTTTTTTTAATATATATTCAGGTATATTGTTTAAAAGTTTTGGGCTGACCGACGAATTAATAAAATTTCGCAAAAAATCTTATTTGTCTTTAATACAGGATGTGGCGCACAACTCCGGAGTTTCATTCTATCTGGGTTATGTACTAACGTTGTATATCCACTCCGTATGTAAAACATCTATAGGACCTTGTATACATAATAGATATTGCGTGGTTTTTTTTTATATCCAGAAGATCCCTGTTACACATTTACTATATTTAAGCCATCATAAATAGAGGAACTAAATTTTAAGAATGCATCTTCAGTACCAAAACAATTTTTCAACCCAAACTGATTATTGCTAAAACATTTCTTTAAAAAAAACCATTATTATGAACTTTAGCACTTTGTCAAAAACCTTTGGAAACAAAGATATCAGAGGAATAGGTTTGCAACTGTTTCATTGTCACTTTTTTTGAAAATTGGTACAACTAGGGCCTCTATCAGGAAACATGCCAGTCACAAAAGTTAGGTTTATTAAAAATTATACTACATCCGTTATGTGAATGTTGATAGCCTTGAGCAAAGATGCACTTACACCATCAAATTCTGGAGATTTGCCTAACTTTAGCTCACGGATCTTTTTCTCAATTTCGTCCGGTGTTACTTTTGTTAAAAATATAAACATTTTCGTTTCGTGGTCCAAAATGACCATTGTACATTGAAAATGTAGAACAATTTGTTAGAAATGGTGTCCTAATAACATTTACAGAATTAAAAAAATAAGAATAAAACTCATTAGCAGTAGTATCAGTTCCATTTGCCTTTAGAAAATGTAAAGCCTACCTTTTCAAGACTCGCGTCTTTGACCCTTGACCTCATTTCCTTGAATTTCCTTTACAATGTTTAAACATTGTGTTTAAACATATAATAATGTATAGTACTAATATGATTTAGCCTCCTTTATGTCAACCTGTATCTCAACTTTTACATTTTCTAAAACTTTCATTTATTTTTGGGTCATTGGGATGTTTCTAATCGTCTATGTAAGCTGGTTGCTTTTATTAATTTAAAAACATAAGTAGTTCGTAATCCAGGGTTTAATAAAATTTGTTTTATAGACGTCAGGAATTTGTAATATACGCATAAATCTATATTGTTTTCCAATATTTAAAAAAATGTTTCAAAAGCAGAATTTATATTTGTACCATTGTATACATTTGAAAAATCAGTCAAAACATTGTGTTTGTTTAGTTTATAGGCAATAGCTTGAACAGGCCTGGCTTGAGGTTGCAATGTATAAACTTGTGATAACAATATTTTACTAAAATTATTGCGTAGTGATCTATAATGGCATATCTAGAATATCTGATTTAATATTTACTTTAAACATATCGTTTATTATAACTCACGCATGATCAATACACGTTGCTAAATTATTTACTACGGTTCTCGGTTCTTTTAATAATATTTCAAAGCCGTAATTTGGCAAAAGTGTGGTGTAATTATTTCTTTGTTTATTGTTGTTTAATAAATCTAGATGAACATCTCCTATTAAAATTTGGTCGCATTTATTATACAGCTAAATAAAAAATGTAATTCTTCCATAAATATATCCGAACCGCCACACAAGATACAATCTATATAGTGAAAATAAATCAATTTTGTCTTGTGCCACATTAAAACCGCAGCTGAAGTACGTCTGCAGTAACAAAATTTACGCAATATGTTTCATAATGTATACAATTTTTAACGTATTCCAAAATACCACCGGCTCTATAGTCGTGATTTCTTTTTGAATCTGAAACAAAATTTTGCAATCGATAAAGACTAACCTCATGCTGTTCGATCCATGTCTCAGACAAAACAATACTGTGAAGCAGGTTGACAACCAGGTTACAAAATTATAAAAATGTTTCCTAACTTTGTAACATAGTTTCATCCACATACGAAATAAGGTAGGTAACATGTAATTCAAGCTTACATAATAATGTGATAACAAAAGCAGTTTTAAAATGTGTGAACTATTTCAAAACGTTATTAAGTAGAATTAGTGCATGGACAGTTTATTCAAATAACTAAATGTGCCGAAATAAATTTCTGGTTTTCTTTTCGTTCTTAAATAATTTTTTTATATCTTTGAAATTAAAAGATTTGTTATATTACAGATATCTTGCAACTGACAGATGCTCAATTTACAATAAGATGAAACTTGAATTAACTAAAACGTAAAATTGCTTCTAAGAGTCTCTAGAACTGAACAAACACAAAAATATTTTAGCACAGAATAGCACCATAATTTTCGTCAAATCATGTTGTAACACATGTACTTTATTGATTTACTAAAAATACTAAACCCAATTCCAACTAAATCGTTTACAGTAAAAATTAAAATGTAAACGTTTACGTATGTCCTCAATTTAACCTTCATGATTTTAACTTTAAAAAATCCCAATTATTTTGTAGAATAGGTCTATATAACGAAACAATGTTGTTAGAGTGAACGTACTCTACGTTAGGGTCGAGAGGCTGCCACAAGGGTAATAATTGTCAGCAATATTTCTATTGTTAAATTCATTTCTTCAGACATAGAGTCTGCCACTATTCCGACAAACCGGCGTTGTTAACATTTCTACAATATGGTTTGATAATTTTAGATTAGGTTCTTATGTTATGTTTAAAATATACTTGCAAAGGAAATGTAAGAACCTTTAAAGACAATTTCATTTTGATGTAGTTGGTTTGAAAATAATTGGCAAGACTTGGCTCCACGAATGTGATCCTAAGTCCAAAGAAAATAGTTTGAATCTTTCCATTTTAAAAGTAAAAAATATTTGATGCATTGATTGTTGAAAACCTCTACGTGCAGAAAAAGTGTTTATAGTTAAATTTTTCTTCCAAAACCTACTGCAAAATAGGTTTAATTTCTTACAAGTGTATTGTTCAACAGAACGTAGACCTAATAGTTTTGTCCGTCATATTTTGTTCTTATATACAATTATTTATTTATTTTATAATTTATTTTGTAGTTATGTTTTTGTTATTGAATTTATGGCCATATCACTTATGAAACGACCTGACACGTCCAATGTTAGTACTCAGTAATGGTCCAATTGTCCAATGATAGTAATTTGGGTTCAGAGAGCACCAAAACAAATTATTTCACTAAAAATATTTTTGGGAAAAGGGGCACCAAAACAGATAATTCCACTAAAAATTCAAATTCGAAAGTTTGGACGTAAACAATACTTTCTCCATATACTACGTATAGGGGTGGAGAAAGTAAAAATCAAAGAGAAATATTTTTTAAATTACATCTCAGTGAATAGTAAAAAGGCATAGTTTGGTGATGGGGTTATTTTCAAAGAAATGTATACTGTAAACGTAGGTTAAGTGTTACTTAATTTCAAAGGTTTAGGTGTATATTCTAAAATATACAAATAATTTAAAGACATTTTAAGAATAAAATAGTTTAAAAAAGCTATCTGACTACTTGAAATACATGAATAAGCTCATTGAACATCATTTTAGTGCTGGTACAGTAATCATCTTCTTACTATAATATTTCAATTAACATCTGATTTAATATACTTTGAATCAATTAATTATGTATATTTTTAATTTATTGGTTATGTTTGTGATTACTAGGAATATATACAATATTTGTTTGTAAGTTGTAAGTTTGCTGTCGTGCGAAGTACACTTAAGTTTCCCCCTGTATATTAAAATGATTTTCAAAAGCTAATACGAACAAAAATTAAGGTACGTTTACTCTTTTGTCTACAGTTTAGTGCATTGCATGGCCTTTGAACTAAAATGCAAATTTCACTCGAAATGTATAAACTACCTACAAATTTCTGGTGAACTTTTTAAAATTCATATATTTTTGTTTTATTATAAAGAATGCTCAACAATGACTCCACATCAGAAGAGAAAAAAACTTGAATAATAACAGACCGTATAAGTCTAGTGCTACACAAAATGGATTAATAATAACTATCCACTGATGGTAAGGATTTGATCAAAGTAGTGGTTTAGTTTCGTAATTTGTTTTTTATCAACAGTACTAGTTTAAAAGCTAGTTAAAATTTTACGCAATTTTTATACAACTTTACAACTAATACAACTTTTATGTTAAGATATTTTGGATTTAATAAAAAATATTAATATTTAGACAATGTGTATAATGAAAATTATCCTTAGTATTGGCTATATCTAAACAATAAATAACTAAACAATAAATCTAAACATAAAATATTATTTCATATTTCAGAGCTCTAAAAGGCATATTTTGGTAGTGGATGCAACTTTGAAGACATTTTTAATTCAAACATAGGTATCATCATTTTATAGCTTGTTTACTAATATCGTTTAAAAATATAATTATATATTTTTTGTTTCCGTTTCAAGTTGGTGACAATAAACGGTTTGCGTATTTTTATTTACTACTAATTAACCATTTTACTCAAAAGTCACAATTTTAACAAACATTGATTATAGTATATGATTTCATTCAATAACCAATTTGGTCAATTTTCCAAAGTTAAATGAAGAATGAAAAAACACTTTCCTTAGTTTCTTTAGGTAAGAAATTGTGGGGTTTCCGTGTGTGTCTAAACTGATTCGTTTCCTCTTTTAAACGTATTACTAAGGTTCAAAATAGTCACCATTTATCTTCCAAGACTCTTAAAAGTAATAACCTAAACGCTGGTATTCTAATTACCTAAAATAAGTACAGTATTCTTGACTTATACCTTTGTACATCCCTAACCTCACAAAACTTGGATTTTGACGATTACATTCCAAACTTCAGATTACTTCAATTACAATCTATTTAACGAAGATTACATTAAATCTAGTTGACTGCAGTGGATTTAGCAATATGGTTGTTGTGAAAACACGTAGCCGTAATTTGTATAATATTTACTATCAAATAAACACTTCATGCTAAATAAACTCATCAACTTTTATTTTGTTTTGAATTATGTGCTTGAAGTTGAGTTGCTTGTGATAAATAGTAGGATTACAACTTTTTCCTGTTTCAATATTTTCTAAACTGAGGATTGTTAATAACTTTTCTCTATAATTTAAATGCTAAATGCTGATTATTTCAGTTGAAATTGATTATGAGTTTTATAAATAATTTTAAAGAGCAGTTAAATATTTCTTCAGAGTATATCGAATTCACCTAAAGATCCGATTGATACTACTAAAACAAATAGTTTATATATTCACTTATAATAACAAGTTTAAAGTGACTTAAAATACAAGATGGCGGCAAGTTCCGAGGAGGGGGGATTTTTAGTGTGCTTATAGGAAGCCTCAATTGGCATTATAGTGAAGAAAATTTGTTAGAATTCAATGCTGTTGTATAAGCAGATTTGAATAATATCTTATATCAATGCTTAATTTTGATATTCTTCGATTTAGTTTTAGATATAAGTAGGCCTATAGATAAGTCTTCTCGTAATTTTTGCACTTAAAAAACATAAATTTAAACAAATTTATTGAATGCAGTAAATTTGTTACAAATTACATTTTAAAATATCGTGTTTTTATAAATACTCACAGAGACTTAAAATAACAACGAATAGTATTAAGAAAACCTGTAACTATAAACAGGCTTTAGAAAAGATATTTTTTGTAATTTAGCCATTAACATAGTTGAGTTTGGGGAATATTTATATTAGGCGAATAACAAACGACATATAAAAATTATGACTCATGGGCACTAGATCAATTGTTTTTGTTTTGAAATGGGAAATGTTTAACAAATTATGAAGTGGTTTGAAGACCTGAATTAAGCTTTAGTAAAGAAGAAACAATAATAAATCAACTTAAAGATGATAATAATCTAATTTACTAATTTTAAAAGTATAACAAACTGGGTAGGCCTAACTTACTTCAGTAAAAATGTTATTTTAAAATTGTCATATAATGATATATTGCACCACATTATGTATCGCATTACTATAAAAAATAAAATAAGGTCATTGTTTGTAAGTCGGTGCCTGGTCACAGTGGTTTCTCTCATTCTAATATATTTAGTTTTCTAGACACATCAGTTTTAGTATTCTAGTTCTGTGTTCCTCTTTATTTCTTGAAATACAGTGGGTTAAAAAAAATAAAATAAAGAGGAACCCAGAAGAGGATTCCCAGAGTTAGAGAGGAATAACATGGAAAATGTCTAAACAACTTTTGTTTTAAAATATTGTCAATCCATTATTAGAAACTAGGCTAATTATAAAACCAGAATCAGTTTAGCTTGGTTTCTATTGAAACTTCAATATTTTGACCCAAAAATGAATCTAAGAGAAGTATTTGTTTTCTAACTCCAATGGGCCAAAAAGTATATTTTGGACGAGGTTGAGATTGTTGAAGAAATATTTACTGTAGTACGGTGTTACATAATTATAAAGGTCTTTTAAAAGTTAATATTTTCTTGGTTTTGTTTTAAGTTGGCGGTCGTAAACAGTTTTCGTAGGCTATTTGGTTTTTGTATTTTTGTTTTACTCAGAACTAACAATTTTACCAAACTTTGCTTATGATATATTGCTTTTTAACAAAATTCAATCGGGCACTTTGCTTCAAGTTTCCAACAGTAAAAAATATAGAATTTTTATAAATATAAACGTCAATTTGTTAAATTATATACACATTTTGTAATAAAATTTTGGTTATATCAAAAAATATTTGAAATGTATGGTCAAAAATCTTAAATAGTTAAAAAAATACTATTTTACTAGTTACAATACCTAGAACCCCCCCCCAGTCTCATTGACGATGAGAAATCACGTAGCCTCAATTTGTGTAATGAGTTTATAAATAACTTAACTTAGTGAATCCTTAGCCAGATGTATTGTGTTTACCACAAAAATATGTTAAACATATCCTTAAAAATTGTGTTTGGTTGCTCTGATTATTTCATTTGGAGTAAATCATGAGCTTTACAAATAATTTAAAGTGCAGTCACCGACAAAGTGCAGATTTTGAGAGGACTTTAATAGATATCTACAGAGCATGTCTAATTATGCTAAAAATAGAATTTTATTGATATTCCTAAAACAAATATTGTACATATTCGATTAATAACAAGTTTAAGTAAGTAATCCATGTTGGCGGTCTTTTCCGTGGCCGCCCCACTCTAGGGAACTGTTAGTGTGTTTGATAGGAAGTTCCAACTGACATTTTAATGAAGGAAAAAATTCGAATTCAATAAAAAAATAAAATTCAATGTTATTTAAAATCTTTTTTTAACTTGACTACAAGTACACAGAGCGGAGCTTACTGAATTAATGCATATTTTCTTTAGGTCTTCTTTTAACCACTGAGCTGCACTTAAGTTCTAAGGAGAACTTTCCAGCCAGCATAAAATTTTTAATAAAATAAGGCTGAATAATATCTTGTATAGTTTTTATTTTTATATTGATTGATTTTGTTTTAGATTTAAGAATAAATAATGTCTTTTCGTAGTTTCTACACTTTAAAAAGCATAAATTGAAACGAATTTAAAAAATTGAGTTAATTTATGTGTGAAAATTGGGTGTTACATTTATAAATATTTGCTGAGACTTTTAAAATAACGTATAAGTAGAATAGATTTAATAAAACCTGTAAATTAGAATGGGCTTTTGAAAAGATATTTTTCTAATCTAGTAATTAACATAGTTGAGTTTAGAGAATATTTATAGTAGTTAATTACAATCTACATATTATCATTCATGGGCACTAATCGTATCGATTGTTTAGGGGCAGAATAAGTAATGTTTAAGACAACATTTTTTCAAATTGTTATTACAGATAATCAATTGTTATACACCTTTCAAGAACAACTATTTTGATGAAATCAAAAGGTTTTTAAAATATGTTTAATAAATACTCATACAACAAACATATTCAAATCCGAGTTCAAATAAACCTTTTGGTAATTTATGAAAGAGGGAAGCTATAAATAAGTGTCATAGAAAAGTAAGAATCTCAAGTAAAATTATAGAACATGTGTAAATGTTATTTAATAGATGAAACATTTCCACAGCATCGTCTTTAGTAAATTTCGGCGAATTCTTTTAATTATTTTTAGGTTTTATTGCCCTTGTAAAACTAATAAAGGTCACCGTTAGGTCTAGTTCCATAACAGGTCAGTCAAATTTGGAACCGTATATAAAAATGAAGAAAGAAGCTTCAGCATATTTCACTATCGTTGTTACGTTTTATAGTCTGTATACTTCAGGATGGCCGGTGAACTCGGGACTACCTGAGTCTACCCTTAGAAACCCTGACCGCCTCCGTCAGGGCTGCAGTTGTGTAGGGAAGTGTCTGAGTTTCTACGAGTTATTTTTTTAGTAAACAATAATTTGACATTTTTAAATACTGTACATATTTGGAATCTTCTAAAAAAGTTATGAAAAATTATACCAAACTCGACCTCTGTATCACAGTACTTAATATGGTAATGGGAAAATGTAATGAGATACAAACAGCTAACTAGTTTTGGTAATTAATACCGTACTAATTTTAAAATCTAACATAGTCGAGTTTGTATCATTCAGTCGAGTTATATATAGTCTTGTTATTAAAAATATTACATTGAATATTAGTAAAAAATAATAAGTAAAAATGTACAAACTAAGTAGTTGTAAACATTTAAGTCCATATCTATATTGATGCGCATGACCTCCAACACTAGTTTTTAATTCGTCTGTTTTAGTATTTTTTTTAAGTTTGAATCTAACAAAGTTCAAATTTTAAACTGGAAGCCGATTTTTAGAATCTTCTTCTCTATGCGTATCCGACAAAGTCTTGTATTTTCCTACTTAAATTACTGCGTAACTGCACAGGATCCCTTAGCGGCTTCACTTCGGAACGAAATAATAAAATTGTAGAGACTAATTAAATACCTAGTGCGGACAAACTTCCTTTCGTTTGGATATAGTCGATCACGTCTTCGTAAATTTTGTTTTGTCTGTTATCAAATTTTTGTTGCGCTCAGACTAAACTAGTGTTAGTGTTAGTAGTTGGGGGGGGGGGCATGCTTATGAACATGGTACTGAATTTAAATTAACATCAAGGCGTTAACTGTTAAAGTCAAAAATATGGTTAAAAAGTAATTAAAACCTGAGTATATTTCTTAACACAGAGGATTTTCGGAATTTTCTACTCCATGCGTATCCGCCAAAGTATTTTATTCTTCTTATTTAAATTTGTAAATGATTATTTGCACAATATTCTTAGAAAATTAATATGGTTACTATTGTATAGTGTCCAAACTTAAATTGTGTTTAAACAAAAATTAATAACGCTTTTTAAAATTAGTTTTTGTGAGAAAATACGTTTTTTTAACTGGGAAATGTTTAACAAATATTTGAATGATGAAGTTGTTTGTAGACCTGAATTAGGCTTTAGTAAAAAAGAAACAAAAATCCGAAAACTTAAAGAGGATAATATACTAATTTATTTATTTTAAAAGTAAAACAGCCTGGGTACTTCTGTAAAATTATATATTTCAAAATTTGCATATAATGATATTTATATGTGTTATGATATTTAAACACATTTTAAGTGTTACATAATTTCAAAGGTTTAAAAAAGTTAAATATAAAAAATTAATTTACTTTGTTGATCACATTTGAAATGGGCGATCCTAAATGGTTTTCATATTTAATAAGTGTCACTGGCGGATCCAGGGGGGTTGCTGTGGGGGCTGCAGCCCCCCCTTTGGATTATTATATTTTTGTTAAACCGTCTAAGTAGCAGACTGTTTAATCGAGTAGTGTCAGACAACACAACTTGTATCAAATATTTCACCCACTAAATATTATCAAATATCAATAAAACATAAAACATTGTAAAAAAATGGTTTAATCTTAAATTTTTGTATTTACAAATTTCTTCTAAAAAGTATATTTACATATGTAATCATCGTTGTAAAATTGTAGTTGCCTAAATCAATATTGATGCCGCGCTAGAAAGCGTAAGGAAATTACTCAAACTTGTCACTTTTAAAGGCACATAATCGTCAGATAGACTTGTTTTGATAAGAAGATAAGGACACCAAATGATTTGTCAAGATTTTAACATTTTACCATTATCTTCTAATCATTCGTCACTCTTATAGTTTCTTAGATATGAATTTGTCCGTAAACCCTTGCAATTGGACAGTTTTCAAAAAATGAGAAAGCACATTTTGAAATTGGTGTATTTATTACAAAACTATATGCAGTATTCGTATAATAATTTTTATATCGATTTGAAGTGCAAGTTCTATATTTTCGTTTAATTGATCGAGCGAAGCGAGGTCTCCATTTTAACTCGACCGTTCGGCATTTCGTCTGTGTGTCTGTTTGTCTCACGATTACGGCCAAACGCCTTGACCGATTTTGATGATTTTTTGCATAAATGTTCCTTATTTCTAGGCCGAGCTATGTATATATACGGGGTTTTCCATTTTTCATTTTTAACCAATTAAATAAAATAAAAATGGCGGCCGGACCGTTTCTCTCAGTGTAAGCTTTTTTCCAAAGCCAGTTTGTGGCTTAACCGTAAGTCGAATTTAAAAACTAAAAACTTTTACGGCTAGCAAATTTGATTTTCAACAAAATTGTATTCTTGGTGTTTTCCCGTATCTCTAACGGTAAGCTCACAAAATGGCCGTAAACTTCAAATTTGTTAAAAATCGTCCAAGTTTTTGTATTTCAACCATATTTTTATACGTTTATTCTAAACCAATTCAAAAGTGTTACATAGCTTTTTTGTAGATAAAGGTTCAAAGAATTCATATATGCCTGTAAAAAATTATTGAAGTAAAATTAACAAAGTTATTAGCTCAAGAAACAAGCATGTTCAGTAACGAAAGGATAAAGTTCAAATTTAGGCCTACATAAAAAGTAGTAAAAATTATTGTAACTAATTCATAAATGTAAAAACGTTTCGTAATTTAGTTATAAATAGAATTGTAAACAAATATTTATCAATTTCAGATTTCTTATTTTGAAAACACTAGTTTTTATGTTCCTACTGCAAAACTGCTAACAAAACTAAGCCTGTTTTGAATAGTAATTTAGGAATATATATTTTGCCCCAAAATTACATATAATAATAAGAAAGTGTAGAGCTTAAGAAAATGTAGAGAATAAATCAAAGAATTAAACTGTATACTTGTAAATTATCATTGTAAATTTCATAAAAGTATATGTCTTAGCTTTACTTGAATTACAAAATGAGATGAAACAAATGAAACCGCTCGGCGATAAAGAACATACAAAAAATGACCGTTGGACACAATGGGAAGTGTTGCTACATGGGTTGAGATCACAATCACGAGGTTTTAACATCGTTTGTTTTCATTATTTCTAATATTGGAATATTATGATATGGAAGTTATGGAACTGTAAATACATTGTTAAGTTTTAGTTATTTAAATATGTAAATATTTAATTCTATGTTGTCCTTCTATAACGCGATATTTTTAGCTATCTTACGCAGTATTAACCTATATAAAACACAATGCCTCTAAAAGAAAATCATTAGCAGTTAAAGCTCAAGAAAAGAAAAAAAAACGAGAACTAGAAATCCCGTAATCGCGGGAATTGCAAAATAATGTTTCACTGGCTAAACCTTGTACTTACTTCCT
>JAGFPH010013320.1:0-26882 GCA_018207615.1 Philaenus spumarius
GGGATGCCCTCGGCCAAGAACTATCCCCAGCTTGACTCCGACTACCGCCTGCAGTGTCACTATTTATGCATCCAGGGAAGTGAGTTTCAAGTAGTACCTTGAGCGTCTCTTCCGCTGTTTTAGTGTAACCTCCTGTCAGGTGCCCACAGGATTATGAGGTTTTGAAGCCATTACTTGTTGCAGTCTAGCTGCCTCCTTTTGGCTATTCACTTTGTTGGTGAATGCCTTCCAGGAATCAAGTTTGGCTTACCTAATAGCTTTGCTGTATGATGTGAGAGCTAGATCAGCAAACTTTAAATGGTTGACCTTTCCTTGTTTTTTTAAGAAACTAAAGTTGAACATCTGTTATCAAAACTTCATTTTTCGTGTGTGACAAATTTGTAGTTTTGTTGGTTTTCATAACTACAAATAGAGCGTTTTCATTGGTTCAAAACGTATTCTTACAAAACGTTAGGGTGTTTTTAGAACTTTATACCCCTCTAACTTTTAAACGGTTAGTCGTATAAAAAAACAAAACACACTTAAAACAAAAAAGTCTTAAAATAACTGGTAGGCCTATAATCCAAAATCATCATAAAATACTAGTGTTCCATAAGAAATTCAGAAATTGACCGCTATATTGGAAAATGGCGGCCATTTACAAATATTTTAACTAGGCCTACATATTTTTAAGTTTCTCAAAAAACAAGCAAATATTTAAAGTTTGCTGTCAGATTTATAGTTTACAAGATACCAATGGTGGCCCATCTAAAAAAGATACCCTGTGTATGTTTACATACTGTAGGCCTACACTAGAAACATACTGAGACTAGAGACTGTAAGTTGGAACTTCAGGCTTGTATTTTTTGTTTTATATACTGGATGATTCAGAACTATACGGCAATGTCTCGGTAGCTCGAATTCTATAGCTCTAAAAATAAGAAAAAAAATTTTAAAACAAATGATTGGAAATAATCGCTTATTTGTCTTGAGATTGCTCATTGTTAGGTTAAACTTCATGCCAAGTTTGAACTCAATCAGTCAAAAATTTCTCTAGGATATGAATTATACTGTAACAAAACAAAATGGTGGATATCTGGAAAAAACTTTAGCGTTTTCGGGCCTATGTTTATATGAACGTTTCTTCTTATTTTTAGCAATATATAATGAGCTACCAAGACATTGCCATATATAGTTCTGAATCACCCTGTATAGGCTACCCTATATAAGTTATGTGTTTAGAAATTAAAAACCTAGTAAACTAAGAAGTGTTAAACATATTGAGGCTAGAGATTGTAAGTTAGAACTTCAGGCAATTTTTTTTATAAGTTAAGTTATATATATATGTTCAATGTGGGAACATTATATGCCAAGTCAACGTTCTATCCCATCAAATTATTTGTTAGCATTTAATGTTATTTCATACGGTTTATTGTTATTGTTTTAAAATTATTTAGCAAATTCGTTTACATTTCCGTGATTTCTTTCCATTAGTTTTGTTTAGGCCTAGTCAACTTAAGTTTATCTTTTTTGGTGAATATTAAGTGATTTGATTCTTTATTTTTTAGTGTTAAATATCCAAAATGACTGAAGTTAACCTTGTAAGCTATAGGCCCTATGTTCGAGTTTTATTTCTCTCATATTTTCTACAATATTTATTTCCTATGAATATTTTTGGTATTTTTGCTGTCAGTTTAATGTGTTCTTTCATAATATAAAATTTTTTTGAAAAATCTGATCACTATGTCTTCTATTTTTACCGTAAGTTTGAATTCAGTTTTTTTTTCATCGATCAAAATAACGAATAGGCCACATTTGAGCCCTTGTTAAACACGTAGGATTGATTTAATGTATCGAATCGTAAACTTCGATGTAGCCTATATAAAACTTGAAGTTTTTAGTTTGATGTAAAGTACGGTAAACATTCAGTATTTTGTATTACAGGATTTTATACAGTGCAAATTGTGTTTACTCCTGTTTTGTTATAGGCCTATGTATTTTATTAAGTGAGATGTTAAAAGTTGTAGGAATAGCGGAGTCCAGCAATTGTGTTTTACGTTCGTATGCGTAGCCTGATGTCATTGAAAAGATACGTCTAATATTTTCCAAATTAATTTCTGTTTTCATTTAGCCTATTTTATTTAAGACGATTAGAAAAAGTTTTAAAGATTACAATTACGTATTAGAGCATTTTCTTACGTAGGCCTATACGTTGGCACCTCTGCTGCAATATGGCGGTGGGTTGTAATGTAAACTTGCGCCAGTAGCTTAGATGTTAAATTTGTTCGTAATATCTAAGCTTAAGTTGTTGTCACTTTTGTGTTTTGAATTGTTTAAAGTGTTGTCCAATTGTAAGGCAGTAAAAAAAAGTATAGAAGCATTTTGAATATTGGCATTGGCAATGCCTGTTGTATCACCTCAATTATTTGTTTTAGCAACCATGGATGCTGAAGGGGTAACACCACCCTACATGCAACTTGCTCACTTAAGATTTGCCCTACGCCTACCTGATTATTGCAATGACAAAGATTTAAAGGAAAAATTAATGGCTGGGATCAAATTAAACAACATGGCTCCATATTACAAAGAGGTGAGTTTGGTTAACATGTTTGCTACCGAGCATCGCACATATGTGTCATACACCATAGACTATCGTGACACTATTAAGCAATATACATAGGCTGGGACAAACATTTGTGTTATTCGCCTCAGACCATGAGTATGATTTTGTTCAAATGAGTTATTATACTTTTTAATATAACCTAAAAGGTATATTTTGTTTACTGTTTTCAGCATTTTTGAAATCGTCAGGTATATACAATGTTCAGTCTATGTTAAGAAACATAGTAAGTTTTTTTGGGGGGGGGGGAAGGAGGGAGACAGTTTCCTGAGAACTTCGCGTCTTCACATTCTCACAAAATAAAATGGCAGGAAAACAACCAAGAATTGTTGCGAGTGGAAGGGGAAGAATTTTTGTGAGAACTTAACGTCTTCTCGTTCCCACCTAAAAGATCATTTAGTGGAATTCACACCATAGGCCTACAGTTTCTAGCTTTGATAACCAACCTAAGTTGAGGACCAAGCTCCGCATATGAGCGGCAGACCTTTTTACATACTGATACCAATTAAAATATACTAGTACTTCAAAATTAGCAGTTAAATAACAAAATAATACTGCCACAAATATTTCAATTAGACATTTGCGGCATCAGTCTGTGGATAGTAAGTGGAGGATTTTGTAGTTGTTGAGTTTAAAATAGACAACGCAGTCTTATGCCTTTTTTTACTCAAGAAAGACAAGACTGAACCTCTTAGAAATTCATGAGCTCTTAAAGTGTTTCAAACAGGGTGATAATATAGTAAATGAGCAGATTTTTCCATTAAGGGTCGGCTCTAGCTGTCGGCCATGTTGGCTGACACTCCATAAGACCAATGTTAAATTAAAATCCAAATTTTTCCTTTATTTTTGATCGGATAATTATGAACGATATGTCATTTTAAAGCTATGGCCAATATGCATGCAAATGGCTTTTCGAAAACTACGAAAAACATTTTGTTTAATATTTATTAACAATTTAAAACATTGATTTTTTAAAATATTTTTTTATGTTGTCACTATTAACTATAGCGAAAAACTACCAAGCTATTCGCATGAAGAATTTCGTCCCCAAGAGTTTGGTATTTTTTTTAAAACGCTATTTTAACAATTGCGGGATTTAAATGGATTTAGGCTGAGCAACGTCCGTGTAACCTACCGCCGCTATAGGGTGATTTTAAATATTTTTTACGTTGTAACTAATAATTATAGCAAAAAATTACCAAGCCATTCGGATGAAGAATTTTGTCCCCGAGTTTGAAGAATTTTTGAAGAGTTTGGTATTTTTTAAAAACGCTTTTTGAATAATTGCGGGTTTTACATGGATTTAGGATGAGCAATGTCCGCGTAACCTACCGCCGCTATGCTGGAGTCGCAGGTTGCTTTCTGTTTTACTAGAGCCGACCCTTAACCTCTCCAATTATAGAATGCTTACTGTAGACCCACCTGCAATTGATTGTCTTATTTATTCTGTTCAGTGCCCACATGTGTATATATTTTTGTTTTGTGTACTATTCTGTATTTGGCCTTACATTTACACGTGTATAGCCTACTAGGCTATATTCACTTTATTCAATGTTATTTGTAATTTAAAATTTTTATGACCTATTTGACTGTATTTCCTATCTTGACATATTTTGTTTTCGGTTGCATCTTGTGTGTACACCACTGCTTGTTCCATCCGTTAGTTTGCCCATCCTAACTGTTCGTATCAATCGTACCTGACCACTCTCTTTGTTCACCACCACTTAGCCTGGCCTGGGTCTAACCTTTTTCCCTTGACCATCTACCTGCTCCCATCCCTCACTCCCATTTTTAGTTTAAGGGTCTGCTGTAGTGGCGGTCATCTTGGATTGACCCCCCATAAGAGCAATGTTAAATTTCAAACCATTTATTTCGTTTACTTTATATCATAAAATTGTTTGCAAGGTCTCATTTTAAGCACAGACACAATACGCATCCGTCTTGCAATTTACATTTTTTTAAATGCTTTTGATTTGTTATGTAATTGACATTTTGTAAGTACAAAGTTTGAATTTTTTTCCTAACACAATACAAAATTAATAATGAAAAATAATTTGCAAGCCGGATCCGAAATTTTATAAAGAATATTCAGTTTTTTTTTTCAACACTCAATTATAAAAGATAGACTTATAAAATGGTTTCAAATGAGGCAATGTCAAAGCGTTCAGCTGCAAGAAATTGCACTGTTTAGATAGGGATACAGTGAGAAGCGGTTGCGTTCCGGTTGCTTTCTCGTTTACTGGAGCAGACCCTTAAGTGTTGTTTGTATTATTGGCTTAGTAGTTCACTTGTCAATGATCTGTAAAGATTGAAACCGGTCGTGATATAATAAATAGTGTGTGGATTATAACAGTGTTTGTTTTTACTTAACAACCTTATTACAATTAACTTCCACAAAGTGAAAGCTTCAAATTACAAAATTATTTAACATAACATAACTGAGCTTGGGCAGTAATATCAAAAGTTGCTAAGACTGGGAGAAAGAACTGGGAAAATACCATCCGCCTCTCGTGTTAATGATTTTATATTATACAGTAGAACTCCAGTTATCCGAATCAATTGGGACCGGACTTTATTCGGATGATAAAAAATTCGGATAATTGGTTGTTTCTCGAAAATAGGGTCTATTTTAATCTTTTCGGGACTGGCTGCGCCTTTACACGACTGGAGTAAACTATCTGCACATACTAGGGTCGCTTATACATGTTTTATAACTTTAACGTTTGAGTATTATCATCGCGTTAACGCAACTTTTATAATTCTTTTACTGGCATTTACTACAATCTATTAGCGTTAAAATGAACTATTTTGACTATCGATATGATGTACTACCTAACATTAGAAAATAGTGGAATAAAATCATGTTACCAGAATGCGTTTACTAGGTTTTGTTGAAGACTATTTTGAAAAATAAATTAGGAATATGTGCTTTATCGAAAAATGAAATTTGGTTATAACAAATTGTAGAGAATAAATCATAGAAATGAACTGTATACTTGAAAATGTTAAAATAACCTTATTTTATAAATATATTTCACTTTGTTTCACTAAATTACAACGAGTAAAACAAACCACTCGCTAGCGCTAGCATTGTATTTGGATAACCTAATAGAACTCCTCCGATCCAATGCAATATTTCGTTCCACTGGAAATTCGACGATAGTGGCGCTATCTATTGGGGAAACGACGGAAGCTGTGTGAAACACCAATTCTACCAAACCAATGATTTCTCCCTAGCGCTACCTTGCGACACGATCATGCACTATTTTCCCGACAACCTAATTTTCGCCACACTGCTGCCGTATGGATGCAAGTCAGACGCATTGTCCCATGCTTGAAAATACCTAGTCGGAGCATGAATTAGGATTTAGACCATGTTAGTCCCGAAAAAGTTAATTAATTTCTGTATGTATGTTGAAAATGGGAGAACAAAACCTACTGTATTTAAATAAAAAGAGCCGTTAATTAACTAAATGAAAAGGTAACACTTTTACATGTTAAGTGTATGTACATAAATGAATGTCATTGCTTGCTGAACATCTCAGTCAAAGTAAACTGTTTGGCTGTATTAATCCGTTTGACACCTGGCGCCTACACTTGCTTCACGGAGGGGAAGACAATAGGGCGCGTAGATAGAATCATTGTTTTGTGAATCGCAGTACGTTCCCGTCTTAATTTTTTTCTGAAAGCGATTCGGATAGTTGGAGTTTGGATAGTTGAAGTTTTACTGTACTTAATAATTAGTTATTGTTAATATGTTTAGTTTCCATTCTTTGTATCCTTTTTTTTCTGCTTTAAAAATTGTAACTTAAGGGGAATTTGGATGTTAAAAAGACTTCCTAAATTGCCTACATTAGAGTTTATTAAACCTTTACTCTAAGTTACTTCCTTTCTTGTTTATAACACAAATATTAAAAAGTTACTTATTCAAGCTTACTTCCAGGTATGTGAAGACCTATCTTGGGATTTTGATAATGTCCTGTACGATCAAATGGCAGCAACGAATGTCACAAAATTAGCTTCGCTGGAAGCCGAACACGAGAACAATGTCGTAGACGAGGAGGACCAGAGTCAGTTGTGCGGTGTGTGGCAATCCAAACTCGATTACTTGAGTTCAATCGGAGACAGAGAGGGTGCTATGGCGTTGGCTAAGTCTAAGTACGACGACAACACCGTCCCAAAGAGCCATAGAATCGACGCTGTGTTTTCTCTGTTTCGGATATCTTTTTTCCACGGTTGCGACATCAAGGGCATGAGTTCAGCGATTGAAAAAGCAACTGAACTTATCGAAGGTAAGGAGCGAATTGTAAATAGTATATACACAATTATTTACCTCGAGTTTTGTTACAACATAAAAGTTTTATAGAAAAAATTGAACAATTAATTATAGATTTTTAGGAAATTAATAGACTTTGTTCTTCTTTAATATTTAAATCTGTAATAAAAAATACTCTATTACACATAAGATTTAAATGAAATAAACTATGAAGTTAATACTTTATTTTAAAGTTAAAAACCAGAGTGGTCATCATCACCTTAGTTTCTTTCTATCAATAGATGTCAGGAATGCAGTGAAACAAGAAGTGTATCATAACAGACCTTGCACGATGACCAACTGAAAGCAACGATAACGGCACAAAATCCATTGAAATATAAATTTTTTCAGTGTATTTTCTCAGCTACATTGAACGATTTCTTAAATTTTACACGACATTAACAATATTGATAGGCTCATAGGTTAAAATAAATCTGCACTCTTTGATAATCTTTTGTATTTACACAAAAGTTGATTTATTATAAACAAATAGTTTTGGAAGTAGTTTTATACTGTATTTATTGGGTTAAAAACCTATAAATATAAATATGACCTATAAACCTATATAATTTTTATATATATAATAATAAACATATTTATAATATAATATATTTATAATATAATTTTTATAACCTATAAAAATAAATATGAACAAATTTTAATAATTAAATTTATTTATTAAAATATTGATAGCAATAATATCTAATATTACCTAGGCCTATGTGTTTAGTTTTCCCAAATGTGGTACTTTTTTTTAAACTTAGGAAAAGACAGTATTTTTTACAATTCAGTTGTGTTTTTTATATATAAAAGAAATTTTATTTTAAAAGTTGTTTAACTAAAATTTACGTTAGGCTATACAATAAGCTGTATTAATCCTAGGCTAAACATATAATCATTAAAATAAAGTTTCTTAACCTTGTTTCCGTCAAGTGACCTGCCATTTGCATATTTTGATTTGAACGCCTTATATATCTCATACTCCTCGACTGTGTTCATACATCTACCATATATAAAAAGAAAAATCATATATCTACCTTTAGAACATATTTTAATTGGTTTAAGGTTATTTTGTAGGTTAGTGTAGGCCTAACTATTGTCTTCGTCATTAGATGGCGTGCAAAATTTGATTTGTTGCCTGAAATTGTTTTTTTCGTTAAGTGATCTTTAAATCAAGACATAAACAGTCTCCCAATTTGGCCTATGTATACCTTTTCCCAATCAACACATGTTAGTCTATACAGGGTGTAAAAAAAACCTTTCAGGACTTTGGGATTTGATACTTCATAAAAAAGAAAGAAAAAAGTTCATATAAACATACGCCCGAAAACACTTTGTTTCCAGATAGCCGCTATTTTGTTTTTAGTACAAAATAATTCATATCTAGAGAACGGTTTGACTGATTGCGTTCAAACTTGGCATGAAGTTTAACCTAACAATGATATATATATATATATAAAAATAACCGATTAAATCCAATCATGGGTTTCAAAATGGTGGCTGTTTGAAAATTTCAAACCTAAATTACTCAAAAACTGTACATTTTAACAAAAAATTTCAGGACACCTTTTTTTGTAGCCCTTTTGATTCACTATTGAATGGTGTAACTGTCAAAACAATCAAATGAAGGATAATAGCTAAGTTAAAGATAATGACATCAAATGTACTTATACAATATTGTAGTATTTTTACTGTGTTGGTATAGGATGCCGGATTGAACAAACCAATTATTACACATAACTTAACTGTTATCCTTCATCCGATTGTTTTGACAGTTACACCATATGAGGGAAAAGCGCTGCAGTTACACCATCTTGACATTTTTTGTTAAAATTTACTGTACAGTTTTTGAGTAATTTAAGTTTGAAATTTTCAAACAGCCGCCATTTTGAAATGCATGATTGGATTTAATCGCTTATTTCTCTTGAGTTATAACACTGTTAGGTTAAATTTCATGCCAAGTTTGAACTCCATCAGTCAAACCGATCTCTAGATAAGAATTATTTTGTACAAAAAACAAAATGGTGGATATCTAAAAACAAAGCGTTTTCGAGTCTATATGAAATTTTTTTCTTATTTTGACCAATAGAACCATTCCCCGAAGTTTGGCACTTTACTTATGGGACACTCTGTATAAGAATAACCTAAAATTGATCTTGATCCAAATCAGTTGTTTTATTTGTTATATGTAGCAACAAATGTTTGAATTATGATACAGTAAGTCTTTTTCGTAGGTTTTTGTCTGTTTGCTTTTATTTCATTAATCTAATCTAAAAACGCTGTTAGTTGTTATAATAATGAATGTAAAGGCATTTAACAAACAGGTGTTGCTAAGTTTTTGATCCAAATCAGCTGTTTTATCTGTTATAGGGAAAGTTTTGTCATTATATTTTCCAAACCCACTGTTGTAGAGATGTTTGTTAGAGAGTCATATGGCTGTGTTTCTTTGATCCTTGTATGTTGTATAAGTTTGTTTGACTTATTTTATGTGAATCTATTTTTAGGTATCAGCGGAGGAGACTGGAGTGCTAGAAATAAACTGAAAGCTTACGAAGGCGTGTGGAGTCTAGCCATCAGAGACTTCAGCAGAGCCGCGCGATTGTTTGTCGATGTAGTGCCTACTTTTGAGTCGTACGAACTTGCTGATTTCGGAACCATCATTAGATACACCGTCCTAGCCTGCATGATCGCATTACCTCGTTGTGAACTGCGCAAGAAGTTGATGCATCACGGAGTGATGGCCCAGGCACTGCACTCACAATATCAAGATCTTAGAGAGTACTTTGTTTCTCTCTACGACGGTCGCTATGCGGATTTCTTAGTTTATCTCGCTAGGGTCGAAAAGGAAATGAAACGTGATCCGTTACTTCATCCTCATTACAAGCATTACGTACAAGAAATGCGACTCCGAGCTTACAAGCAGATATTGCAAGCCTACCGATCTCTGAGTTTAGACTATATGGCACGATCGTTCGGGGTCACTTCAGAGTTTATAGAACGAGAAGTAGCTCGCTTTGCCGCTGCCGGTAGGCTTCAATGTAAAATTGATTCTGTGGCCGGAACCGTTGTAACTAGCAGCCATCTCAGCGACGAGTCCAAAGAAGCGCCCGAAGCGAGCTTGGATCGAGGCATACTCTATCAGACTACTGTGAAGCGAGGGGATATTTTACTCAATCGTCTGAAGAAACTGGCTCGAGTTATGGATTTTTAATTTATTTAAGTGTCAATTCAATTCAGAAAATAAACAGTTTTCACTTCATGATTTTTTTTTACATTTGTTCAACAAAGCAATTAAATATAAACTATAACAACATAAATTGAGTAGTAATTTCATTCGATGTTACCAATGTTAGGAATAAATGTTTTGCACTCTTGTAGGCTAGACCTACCATATGTGTCTTAACATAGAATCATTTAGCCAGGAGAGTTTTGCCAATATTATTTCTGAAAGAAAATTATTTAAATAAAATCATTTCTCCCAGCCACATACAGAAAGTCATGAAAATTTTTGAGTTTGAAATTTTAATAGCTGTGGAAATACTTGCAAGATTTAAAACAAAAATCGTGGGGCAGATGCAATGAATAGTTCATCTAAGTCACTAACAATTCTATTGCACTTAAATCATATGAATTGTGTGTGAGTTTTCTCAACGATAGCTATTGCTATTACATGCACATCATGTTTTTCGTTTCAATTCGTGCAGATATTTTCATAGCTATTCAGAATTCACAACCACTAATTTTCAGGACTATCTGAATGGGACTGGGAGAAATTATTTTATACTTTTTAGTCTGTTTTAAAAACGTGGTTTAACAAATTTGTTATGTTTAAATAATTATTTTCTGCTTTTTAGTCTTCTTTGTGTGTGAAATTTTGCAATCGATTTAGACATCGACTGATGAGACTATGACCCAGAGACTGGTGGCAATTTCGAGTTTATTTCAGTTTCTTTCCACCTGGACCATAGAAAATTGTTACAACATCCTACCATTAATGTATCAATCTGTTTAATTGTTATTTTCCTGGATAGTAAAATAAAGAAACAGGCAAAATTATTTTTTTATGATTTTTATTTCAATATTTACAAACAATTATATTTTACATATTATTAATGATTTATTTTGTTTTTTTGCCTTACTGGACTGGATATATTTACATAAATACCTTAATTCCTTGTACTGCTCGCAGTCCTGTTTTGATCACACTTTATTCGGTGACGTACGTTTCGCCTATTTTTTCGGGCATTTTCAAACCGTTTATAACTTTAAAAAAAAGATTTGCATTTGTTTAATGCACGTCAAAAAACTATAAAATATACATAAACACTCCACAAACATAAACACAAACACAGTGGTGGGAAATCCACTCGAACAGACCATACAATACACGCCACCTCTAATCATCCCCACAACCAGAAAATGTCTGCATACAATAGTTTCATACATAGAGCAATCAGAACAAAGCAGATTTTGATCAAGAAATTAACATAATAAAACAGATAGCAATTTCAAATGATTACAAACACATGATAATAGATCGACTTATAGCAAAAAAGAGAAAAAACTAAACCAAATAATAAAAGAAAAACCAAAATATATAAGTATTGACTACCATGGGTTACTTGACAACATTGCAGACAGAATATTTCGTAACAATATTTCGTACTGGCTTTTAAAACAAAAAAAAACTTGGATAAAGCAATCAAACCAAAACATAAAGAGGATTGTCCTTACAACGCTAGTGGAACATACAAAATAATTTGTGATAATTGCGAAAAACATTACATAGGTCAAACAGGAAGATCATTCAAAACTCGTTTCAAGGAGCACATTCCCAACCGTAATCTTAACCCAAACCAATAAAAATTTGCTGAACATTTAATAGAGTCCGGTCATACTTACACCAATATCCATAATAATTTGCAAATTTTAAATAAATGCTCCAAAGGACCAACCATGAACGTAATTGAAGAATTCCACATTTGTAAAGCTACTATTTTAAACCCAAACTCTTTGTTAAACGAGAAGATACATTTCCAATCCAACGCTTTGTTTGACAGAATTATCAGAGCTGAACCCCTTCAATGTCAAAAAGTAAATAAAACTACAGAGATAACAAATCAGTACTGATACAAGGTCGGGCCGGGGTGCACGTGTGTGAGTTGCTATTTTTAAAATAAACTACATCGGCATATTCATGCCCCATTACGTGTGTTTGTGTTAATATTTGTGGCGTGTTTATGAACAACTTATAGTTTTTTGACGCGCATTAAACAAATGCAAATCATTTAAAAAAAATTTATAAACGGTTTGAAAATGCCTGAAAAAATAGGCAAAACGTACGTCACCGAATAAAGTGTGATCAAAACAGGACTGCAAGCAGTACAAGGAATTAAGGTATTTATGCATATTATTAACTCGCTTTCTTGTTACTCTGTTTTTTTTGTCCTTCAGTTCTAAGCTGTGTTTAAAGTCTATAGTCTATAGCGCTTCGAAAAGTTAGTTTAAAATTGATTGCAAAGTTTGTTTCGAACGGACAGACAAGAAAGCGAGTTAATAAAGCGAAAAATTGATATGGACTTTACTTGGTTAGAAACGGAATTACGATTATTATTTAATTTGTTTTTATTAACTCTTTACTTCTACTAAAGACTCGTGGTGTGTCAGTGTAAATGGATTCGTGTTTCCGTATCAGTGAAAACAATATTCATCAGTGGGTTTGAATAGTGGTGTTTCCACACGCTACAGATCAGTGTTGTCAGTGCTTCTTCAGTATCCCTTAGATGCTTTTTAAAGTAATTCACTACGATACTTTTAGAACTTTACGGACTTGACCTTAACGTACAGATCGTCAAACAAGGGAATAACTAGCTTTCCTATAAAAGTTCCAGTTACAGCTGCGGAACTGCGTGGCTTGGTACTATCAGAACTGTAAATCTTTGAAATGAGTCTCATTCGAGTTTTATCTGAAAATAACTACTTATCCAGTTCACAGCCCATTTAACATGTTGAGTGAATGTAGAACTGTCTACACGATGAATTCTGATAGACAATGGACCAGGAGAGGGCCTTATGCCAATCACGATTGGTCCTCTGAGATGATGTTGAACAGTCCAAACAAAAATACTAACAGAGCCGGATTTAGGAGTTTGCCTCCTGTGGGCTTGATCCCATTTGCCACCACCTATAGTTGTGTATTTATATTCGGTTTATACAACTACAGAATTAATTGGTGTTATTTTATACAAAATAGCTCTAAATTGGTTAAGAGGTTTTTACAATTTAATTTTTGTAACATATTCATTTAGATTACATTAGTTTTATTTTACTTTTTTTTACAAACATCTTTTAATATTCCCTAGAAAAGTCAAACTGTTTTATTCTGTTCTTTGAGGTTAGTGAGCTCTAAAAATGTTCTTAGACTGTGTAAATTAATCTATATTTTGAAAGGAAATAACAATTAATAGTACTGCTGCTTATGGTTAAATAATAAAATGCAATCTGCTTTAAGAAATTAAATGTCGTTTACAGACCCTTAAATTAATAGGAATATATTATTATGAAAATAAATCACAGGTGGGAACACCTTATGACACAATAATTTACAAAAACTCATTTATTTATTTATTATAAAGTAATGTACTAAAATAATTGTCTATTAGGGGAAATTATAGTTCACAATTTTAAAGTTGGCAGCTGCACTTTCCAGCCTTTTTTTTTTTTAGGCGGAAAAATGCATTTAGACAGACCTCTCGTTAGAGAAGGTACTGTGGGGCTCAATCCAGAATAAGTCTGGCAATACCCACTAAACGACCGCCCTCCCCCCAAGTAAGGAAGTCACTCTGGCTCCGAACACAGGCACAAAGTGTATCCGCCAGCCTCTCCTGAGAAGCTATACAACACTCATGTACCTGTGTAACGGACAGAGACACTCCGCATGCATCACTGGAGGGAGCGTCAGCAGCATCTAGAGGCTATTCCCTAATGACTGCTAAATCAATCTGAAACTCACTTAATTAACTGTAGCAAAATAATTATAGTTTTAAATTTATCTACCAGGTGGCAGCACCTTAGGGATACAACAGTTTTAAGTGAGGCGGGACAAAAGAAGTGCTGTCTCACTGAGAAAAAGTAGGTTACTATTTTTGCTGATCTATTTTGACAATGGTTCTGCCAAATATTGATCTCATGTTGATTGTAGCTACTAGAAAGCGCTACAATCTGTAGGAATAAATAATAGTTCACAATTTCAAAACTAATAGCAGCACTTTCCGACATGTAACAAAATAATTATAAATAGTTTTACTTTTATCTACCAGGTGACAGCACCTTAGGAATACAACAGTAATGCCGGAGCTCTTTCATTTTTCTCAGTGAGGCGGTACAAAAAAATTGCTGCCTGAAGGAGGAAAATTAGGTAAGTAGTTTGATTTATTTTGACAATGGTTCTACCAAATATTGAAAAAATCATGTTGATCGTAGTTGATACTTTAACTACTAGAAAGCGCTGCACGTCCATAATTCGATACGCAATGAAAGTTAAGTTTTTCAGATCTGTACCGTAATGTGCTGCTACCTGCAAAGATTTAATTAAACTTTGGGTGTATTATTATCAATAATATTGCTAATAATTAATTACAAATATTATCCCGGAAGCTGCTGCTACCTGCATGCTTAATTGAATATTGCAGTTTCTGATCTGTTCTGTAATGTGCTGCTATCTGCATAGATTTATTTAAACTTTGAATTGACTTTTTTCAAAAATATCGCATATATTATTTCTCAAGACTATTTTTTTGTCGGTACGCCATAACTTCCTTAATACATCATCAAATTACATGAATGAGGCATCATTTTAAAGCTTTCCTTAACCACTACACGGGAAAAATAGACAAACAGCTTAAAATTCATGTTTTAATAACAAAAATTGATTTAAATAACTGGGTGTGCTTAAGACCACACGTTGGAAGTGATAACTTCTATGACTACGGGGATTTTTAACTCGGTAAATGTGTACAATTATAAGGATTATAAAACTGTAGGCCTATTTGTTCAAATTGTTTATTTATATCCGTTATTATATATTTAAAGAAAGGTAAAAATATTATCTTTTAGTTACCTTTTATTTCATATTGATAGATCAAATGATTTAGAAGTTGTTAATATTACAGTATAGAAATTAATAATCAAATATGTTATACAAAGATGTACGAATGTTTGCGAAGTTAAACAGTAGGTATCCTTCTTTAAATTTGTATAAACGAATATATTGATGATCAAAGGTTAGTTTTATATACAGTTTATAACCCCAAAGCAAATCTTATAACGTGTAGAAGCCCATATAACTTATAGTTATAGAAGCCTACATTAGTTGTATAACTAATATATAAGAAAATTAACATCACAAGAAATTTTAATGGTTGAAGTTGTAAACATAACCCCAAAATATAATCTACGCTGGGTTTTGTTTAAGAATTACAGATGATGGGCGAAATCAGCTGTTACATTATATTAACTAATTCTTATGTGTTAATTTGATTGCTATGCTAATAAATGTAAATAATGTAATATTCCCTCTCCACGATCTGACTTGTGTCTAAACAAAAGCGTGACGCGAGATCTCGCGAGAAATCTGGCGTGATGCGAGATCTCGCGGGAAATCTGGCGTGATGCAAGATCTCGCGAGAAATCTTGCGTGACGCGAGATCTCGCGGGAAATCTGGCGTGATGCAAGATCTCGCGAGAAATCTGGCGTGACGCGAGATTTCGAAAACATAGCCAAGTCGAAAGTGCCCAACGGGCCAATAGAAGTAAGTTATCACTTCAAAACTTTTATATTATACTCTGTATGTTCCTAATGAAAGGCGCCATCTACTAACCATCTGTTTAACTAGCATGACAGCTGTTAGTTAGATTGTTTACACTGTAAGATTGTATAGGGAAAATGTTATTATAAACCAATGTAAATAAATAAACTTAATTAACTGAATTAAATCAACGTGTTAAATCAGGTAAATGTAGGCCTACTCCGAACTTGTGAAATATTCGCACGGGTCAGCTAGTTGGTAATTATTATTGGAATAATTACTATGCTTCCACAGGCCTAATTGAATAATAATTGCAAACGGGATTTCAATCAAAACAGGTTATTTTAAGCGGGCAATTTCACGAAATAACAACACAAATATCTAAAATGAGTTTATTAACTACTAAATCTAAAACATACTTACGTAATATTCGTCCGTTTATATGTATTTTTGGTTTTTTAGGTTTGGCCTATCTTTTTCGTCTTAGAATTGTTTTTTCATGGATCCTATTATTATTAATGTACATGATGATACAAAATAGTCTTAGGGAATTTTAATATTGTAAATAATTAGATAAAAGATTACTATTGGTTCTGAAGTAAATCTGTCTAAGTCATTATATTAAACTTAATATTAAGTTATTATTATTATATTAACAACCACTTTATAAACTTTGGTAGGCTATTGTAAATTTATCAAATTCACGAGTTTTTATCATACTTTATGGTTTTAGGTACCATAAAAACTCTATGTTTTACATAAATAAAGTACTACTAGCTGTCCCGCGCGAATATTTCGCAAGTACGGAGTAGGCCTACATTTACCTGATTTAACACGTTGATTTAATTCAGTTAATTAAGTTTATTTATTTACATTGGTTTATAAATAACAGTTTCCCTATACAATCTTACAGTGTAAACAATCTAACTAACAGCTGTCATGCTAGTTATAGCATAGATCATGAATAATAAATAGATCTTGCATCCATACGGGGACTGTGTTCCGGAAAAAAGGTTGTCGCGAAAATAGTACATGATCGCGCCGCGAGGTAGCGCTAGGGAGAAAGCATTGGTAGCATTGGTGTTTCAAACAGCTTCCATCGTTTCCCCAATAGATAGCGCCAAAAAAGTCGAATTTCCAGTGGAACAAAATATTGCATTGGATCGAAGTTCTACTAGGTTATCCAAATACAATGGTTATAGTCAAATGCAAGTCAGAGTGAGGCGGAAGTTCAAGCCTACCGAGGGTCAGCACGGTCGACTGGTTTCCGCTCTACTTCTACCTGAATTTTAATTTTTTATAGTAGCGTTATGCAAAATTTTTTTATAAGAAGAAAATATAAAAATAAATCACATAACGTTGTGTATCATGATCGTCTGTTTATTTTGGTACCAAATTTGAAGTAAATCGGTAAATGTTGAGTAATTAAATAGTTCTTAGTTACATTAAAAGCTATGCCATTTAATTACTCAACATTTACCGATTTACTTCAAATTTGGTACCAAAATAAACAGACGATCATGATACACAACGTTATGTGATTTATTTTTATATTTTCTTGTTATAAAAAAAGTTTGCATAACGCTACTATAAACAATTAAAATTCAGGTAGGTGTGGAGCGGAAACCAGTCGACCGTGCTGACCCTCCGTAGGCTTGAACTTCCGCCTCACTCTGAGTTGAATTTGACTATAAACAGATGGTTAGTAGATGGCGCCTTTCATTAGGAACATACAGAGTATAATATACAAGTTTTTTAAATCAATTTTTGTTATTAAAATATGAATTTTAAGCTGTTTGTCTATTTTTCCCGTGTAGTGGTTAAGGAAAGCTTTAAAATGATGCCTCATTCATGTAATTTGATGATGTATTAAGGAAGTTATGGCGTACCGACAAAAAAATAGTCTTCAGAAATAATATATGCGATATTTAATTAACTTTTACTGGTTAAAGATAATGAAGTGTTAGGCTACATAAAATATAGTTAACTATTGGTTTATTAGGTCTATTCGTACCAACTACAACAAAATTTTATACACAAACAAATTAAACAACCCATTATTTACATTTTGCACCTTCAATCGTGTTCAAATTTACATCACTTTCTTGCGGGATTTTGTAAGAGTAACTCATTTATAATGCCCACAATTCGAAAGTGTTTTCGTGGTTTTTGCCTCAATTGTAGCAGGTATGAACAGGCTTATTCGTATTGCGATGTCCAAAATCACGACACATCTTCTAGGGAATTACATCGAGAAATTTTGAAATTCCTTCTAATGATTTTTCTGCCGGGTGCTCAATCATTGTACCTGCAACACACTACTTTTGGAAGTGGATACATTTTTCAACGAAATCAGAATCAAATTATTGTGTAACTTATACATAGATGTAGTAGAGATTAGTTGCCATTTTCCTTAATTCTTCGTCCTTTTTTGTTTTTATACAGGGTGTCCCCGAACTGTTGGACCCCTTTTGTGGATATGTTCCTGGGATCCAGACAAACATATTTCACAATTTAAACATGGGTCTACGGTGCTTATTTTGTCGTCTGTCTGTCTGTATGTGTTTTTTACAAAATACTTAATATTTTTGGAAGTAGAAAAGATATTGAGCTCAAACTTTGTATACCTATTTTTTGCGTAACCTTTTATCACTGTCCAAAAAATTATAACACTATTTTAAATAGTTAAAAAATGGCGGCCGTTTATAATTTTTAATGTCAAATATCTCAAAAACCACTAACCTTACGGAAATATTACAAGAGACAAAAAAATTACTTTTTTAATGAAAAACAAAATGGTTTTTTATTTAGTGTGTAGCTCAAAGGTTAACAGAGATATTGACAAAAAAAAAAGGAAAATTTTATTTCTTGGTAGTTGTCAACGATACCCAGAATTACTCTAGAAACAAAATATTTTAATGCGTTTTGGGTCAAATATCGCAACAATTACTGCAGTTACTGAACAGGAACAGATTTTATTAAATTTATCTGCTAATTTACGTAAATCAAATTAAATTTTACACCTTAACTAACGGCCTACACATTTCAATAGGGATTCGTTTCTGTGAGTAATCTGAAACACGGGTGAGATCTTTCGCCCGCTGTTGTAACTCTCTAACGAAGCATTTCCGGACCTATGAATATATGAACGTTTTCATTATTTTTTGCTAGTGGAATCAGCTCAAAAAATGCTTTGAACATTATCCAAATAACTTATTATTTTAACAACTAAGTAATGTATATCTACAATATTAATATATATATACCTTTTTTCCGTCTTGCAACTTATTTTCTGTAGTGTAAAACTAGGCGCGTTTCAGGAACACGTTCCCATCTTCAGGTTTTATACAATTTAAATAAATTTTACTCACATGTGAGCACGTCATAACTTAACAAACACACACATACACACATACCAAACACGAATTATTGCACATATAAAATTAAAAACAAAAACACAGTTTAAACATTTTTAAAAAACAGTTGGCTTTAGGCATATGCTTTAGGTCATGCTACCGTTGCACCGGTCACTGGTCGACTGATAG
Source organism: Philaenus spumarius (assembly GCA_018207615.1). Taxonomy (NCBI): domain Eukaryota; kingdom Metazoa; phylum Arthropoda; class Insecta; order Hemiptera; family Aphrophoridae; genus Philaenus; species Philaenus spumarius. The sequence goes on from JAGFPH010013320.1 coordinate 19,267, forward strand.
ATTACATCCGTTATCTCCATCGTCAATACTATTTATAGGCCTACAGGTAGCAATTGCAGTGTTATACAGGCTATTCGATTTAAAATGTAATTGTTCATTGAGAACTAAGCTACTCTGGTGCAAATTAGCTTGGTAAATTTCAAATTCTTCCAATGCATTCATTAGGCGACCTTTTCTACATAAATGCAAAGGGATTAAATTTATTGTCAAATTGTCATAGCTGTGATCATTATCAATCAGGTGTGTAGCATATTTTGAATTGTTATTTGCAATGTTTTTTTTAGGTAGATGTTCTTTAAATCTAACCTTGAATTTCCTGCCGGTTTGTCCAATATAAAATTTATTGCAATCGCTGCACTTGAGCTTATACACACCAGAGCAATCTTCAATGCATTTTGTTGATTTTGGTCGCAGTTGTTTTTTTATATTATTGCTCGTTTTGAATGACACTGTCACATTATGTTTCTTGAATACATTTTTCAAATAATTAGGCAATAAGTTGGTATATTCCGCGGAAATGAATTTCATTGGTTTTGTTTTTATTATTTTAGCTCATAATAACTTTAAAATGTTTAGTTTCTAGAGCAATTCTGGGTATTGTTGACAACTACCTAGAAATAAAATTTTCCTTTTTTTGTCAATATCTCTGTTATCCTTTGAGCTACGGACAAAAGTTAAAAAAATATTGTGTTTGTCATTTAAAAAGTTAATTTTTTAATCTCTAGTAATTTTTTCGTAAAGTAAGCGGTTTTTGAGATATTTCACATTAAAAATTATAAACAGCCGCCATTTTTAAAATATTTAAAATCATTTTCTAATTTTTTGTACAGCGATAAAAGGTTGTGCAGCAAATAATTATACAAAGTTTGAGCTCAATATCTTTTCTACTTCCAAAAATATTAAGTATTTTGTAAAAAACTCATACAGACAGACAGAGATAACAAAATAAGCTCCATGTTTATTATTGTGAAATATGTTTGTCTGGATCAAAGGAACATATCCACAAAAGGGGTCCAGAGAGTTCGGGGACACCCTATATAACTGAGATAAGAAGTAAAACCTGTCTTGGAACTTGTAATAGGCTATTCGTCTCTTCTTGAACTCTTTTGTCTTTTGCATTGGCATCATCATAAATATTATCACCGCCAGGGTTGGCGAGCTAAGAGAACAGGGGCAGAGACTCTAGTAGATTAATAAAAAGACAGTTTATAGTTGAGGGTGAAACTGCATGTTTGCGATTAAGGCCTATAAATATTATCTTGACATAGACTTGATTTTCTGTGTAGTAGGCTTACAGTGTTGTATTACCATAGATAGCTGGGATATCCATTAGTCTTCCTTATCGTGGGTTTGTGGTTTAACATTAAGGACTTCAACATTAGATTTCACTCTTGTACCAATCTTACAAAAAGAATAATTAAGGGAACGGAAACGATACTGGGCCACATAGATTGGTACTGTTCAAGACTTACCTTAGAATTTAAATATCACCAAAAGTAGGAATATTTCAGCTTATCTCTTACAATGCACAGGATACCTAAAGGTTACCTCAATAAACTATAGAAATAGGTATAATTTTTAGGTTTATTTACCAAGTTAAGTAAAAGTTTATACGCCCTTAATACAAAAAAATAATTAATATGCCCTTAATACAAAAAAGATTGAGATTTAAAAAAGAAAACATATATATTTTATTAAATTTAATTTAAAAAACCCTTCCCAAAAATAAAAATCAAAAACCCTCCCTTTCAATAATAATTACAGAATTTATACAGAAGATTTACAAGTTACAAAGTTTTAACATGAAGTACCATGGATTTGTTTTAAGAATAAATATATATATATGTCGTTGGCCAACTTTAAAAGGTAATTATAATTAATTGAATAAATAGACAAGATTAATTATGAGACGTCTCTCTATATATATAAAAAAAGGTGTAAAATTTCTAATATGCAGCCCTTAGGGCTAAGGTCCGAAATGTGCTAGCTTGCTCCTCCCAATTTATTAAATACTAACATATCCTAAATAGTACACATATACAAAAATTACTTTAAAAATACAGCCTATTTAACACTTAACATAAAAGAAAAGAACAAATGCAGATAGTTCTCATTTTAAATTAACTTCTGTCTCTAATTAAAACTCTGTAGAAATATTTTGATTATATATTCAATTTTCAGTTGCAAGGTAGGCCTTTTCTAATTGTAGTTGTTGCAGGTTATCCCATTGCATTAAACATCCCCTGCAGTTGGACCAGTTTAACTGTATAACACAGATAACAATTTCCTTTTTAGAAAACTTGCAGTTATTTAAATAAGCATAAAATGATAGTTCTTTGAGTTGGCTGTTTTATTGAATTTTGTAGCACAGATAGCAAATTGCTACTTAGATTGTGATGGTTAATATAACATGTGTAATGTTGCATAACACTGTCTGTACATGTTAGGTAAGCCACATGGTAACATAAAAGAAATGTTAACGTTTAGTTACATATCAGCAATATATTTTGCTTATAGCTTATTAAAAGTTTTCAATATCTGTTACACTGCAGAAATACTACACAGTTATAGTTAATTAATGCATAACACTTTAGGCTTGTTTGTGGAAATATGTTTAGGCTTTAACAATAACCAAAATGATATCGGCTTTATAGTTTTTTGTAGGCTGTAAGAATTACATTTAAAATTTAGGCTGTAGTAAAAAAAAGAAAAACATAGGTTTCTCTAATAAATTGAACAAAATGAGTTAGGAAATTGTACATGAACCAAAAGTGGAAATAACCTAATTAAGTTTTACAAGTAATATTTTATAACTATTGAGGTAAAGCTAAAATATTGTACCTGGTATCCGGAAAACAAAAGGTTTAGAAGTAATTCATGTTGTTCAGCGACACACGTTAACCGCGATCAAATTATTTAAAGTTTTGTAACATTACTACCACTTGGCAGCGTCTAAAAGTTTTCGTTTGTAACGGTCTAATGGCCGACGCTTTACACAATCTCATGACCAAGCAAAGATTTTAACTGAGTAGATAGAGAACAGCTGATGGGGTTGTCAGATTACATTTACCTCGGTTAAGTTGTGTACGATAAGAGGTAATACCGTACAGAGTCGACATCTGGCGGAGAAAAGGATAACTATTTGGGGACTGGGTGAAGGTTAAATACAGAAAGGTTGTAAGTCGGTAAAAATAAATGATAGAAGTTGTTGATGGACGTTACACTCTTATAATTTTATATTCTGACATCCGTTATCTACTTTATACAGAGTGTTCCAGTAATGTGTATAAATGGTCTTTGCCGTAAGAAAAAGTGAAACAAGGGCGTTCAAAAGGTCTGTTTACTGAAATGTTTCATAAGTTACACTTAGTTTCATATTTTATTAAATGAAATGATGAGCTATTGCCGTGTCTCTTATGGTAAAATCTAAGGTCGGGAGTAATCAATGAGCACCGATCATGGTCCCCAGAATAAGTTTTGGGGTGTCATTAAAATTGTATATACAGAGTGTTCAAAAAGCCCCACTCCCCTTAACTTTGGAACAAGTAGAAATAAATAAATGAGCTTCGGAAATGAATTTTGATGTAACCGACCATTTCCACCCTCGCCCCAAAATGGGGGGTTGAGGGGGTAATTCAAAAATCTTAAATACAAACCCCCAACAAGTGATATTTCATTTTAAAGGGTTTGATAATTGAAGAAGTATGGCACAAATTAGTCTCTATCTTAACCCTATCGAAAATGGCGGCCAGTCAAATTTTAATTATCCTATGTTAACACAATTTTAATTATGTTGTAAACACTATGTTCCAGTAGAAAGGAATAAAATGGTACTTTGCATGTTATTTAATAAAATCAGAGGGTCATTCAAAATCTGGTATTAAACAAATATTTACACAATATGACATAAGCTTAATAAATGGTACCAGGAACTGGCACATACTTTCTCACAAACGTATTTAAATTACTAAACAGATTCACAGTGACTTGAAGGGTGGGGTAGGAGAGGTGATTTTTTTATTAAAGTTGGAGATTAACTAATAATAATTATTATTATTATCTAGAGAGAAAACTATTCGATCGATTTCGAACAAATTTGCACCGAACACGTCAATTAGGTCTTTATAGATGTTTTGAAAAACAACCCCCTTTATGGCCAAAAAAACCCCATTAATCAGTTATTATTATTATTAGCTAAACGAGAATTTTTAGAAAGATGAGGTTTTTTGCATATGATAGGGCACATTAAGGGCTACAAATAAGCCAAATTTTATCAAAATCGTTATAGCCGTTATTTTATAAAAAAATAATAACTGATTTTTTGGGGGGTTTTTTTGCCAAAAAGAGGGTTGTTTTTCAAAAATGTTCAAAACCGTTTTTCGTGCATCTATACAGGCCTACTTGACATGTCTGGTGCAAATTTGTTTAGGATCGATCGAATAGTTTTCGGTCTAGCTTTGTATACATACAGACATACAGACAGACATTTTGTAAAAACCACTGTTTTGGGCTCAGGGGGTCCCAAAACGGATATTTCCACAAAAATCTCAACATCGACTTTTTTTGCAATCACTATACTTTCTCTATACTATAGTATAGTGAGAAAGTAAAAGGAACGAATATACTTGCAGTTTCTAGGTACAAGGCTTTCCTTTGAAAGCCAAGAAACATGTATTTTTGAGCATTTACTCAAAGTGTAGAATTAAGGTAAGTCTTTAAATTTATTACCAATGAAAGGTATTGTAACGTACCTAATTAAAAATCTGTGTTAATAAGATGTTTTCATCTTTGACTGTCCTCTATTTTTGATACGGTTAAGATAGAGAGCTCTAATTTGTGCCATTCTTCTTTATTTATCAAGCCCTTTAAAATTAGGTATCCCTTGATGGGGGTTTGTTTTTAAGAGTTTTGAATTAGGTACCCTCTCAAACCCTATTTTGGAAGGGGTGAAATGGTCGGTTCCACCAAAGTTCCTCCCCCTTTGTCATATAAAGATAATCCGAAGCTCATTTATTTATCTCTACTTCTTCCAAAGTTAAAGGGGGGGGGGGGGGGGGGTAACTTTTTGGACACCCGGTATATTCCAATGTAATTAATTACTCTTCAAAACCTCATTTGTAATTCGCAACTTTGTTTTCAACTTTGACTGGCCGCAATTTTAAAACAGTTCAAAACTTAATTTTTACTGTAAATAAATTATTGCCTACGCATGTTGATATTCATCAAACTATTGCAAGCTATTCGCTTCATGGATGAGTACCGTGCAAAATTTCAACTTGATCGGTTAAGCTGTTGCTGAATTATGTTAACAGGAACGATTTCTTTATTTGGAAAATGCAATCAATTCTTATATTTTCTAGAACCTCCTCTGTGTTGATAAAATTAAATTGGGTAAAGTGACCAGATTGAGTTTGAATCGAAGAGATTAGTCTTTTAACTAAACACATATTTCACCGTAGCCACAATACTTGTATTTTCTCGGTAGTAAAACAAAACTGTCGCTAGGGACAAACTTAATTAGCACTACATAACTCGGCGGTGAAACTTTGTCGGCCTTATTAATTAAAACTGCCCTTCCTTACTAATTGTACTCTTGTCTTGTTGGTCCCTCCCTCCTCTGGAAGGGGAGGGAGGGGGTGTATATCGTAATGCGTACAATTTTTACTAAATGCAATGTTTGTTTTGTTTGAGAAAAGATAAAACAACAAAAGCATTAAATTCAGAGCTATTTCTTGCTTCTGTTCCTTCGGTGACGACCATTCCATATTATAAATGTCAAATTTTCGATTTTTATTCGTTTTACCTTGTCTACTCTAAATTTGTCTTAGTTAACAGTTCTCGGCATTAATATTCATAAATTTACTCACAGCCCATGGCAAATTTGAGTGGTATAACATACTACAAATTATCTTACACATTGCCAAAAACACCATCTACATAAATTAAATATTATATATTTTAGGGTTTCAACCAGCTGTTTGGGAAATCGGTCTGCTCACGAAACTGCTGATAACTACGTGCGTGTATGGGTGTCCCAAAAAACCGTAGCGGGCTATATAGGATCGTATTGTATTGATTGAAATAAATAAAAAATGTTGGGTAACATTTTTTCGAATTCGGCTTAGTTTAGTCGCAATACGCCATTTTGTTTTTTTTTACAAAAACTCACTGTAACTCCAGAAATAGATGAGATATCGAGTTAAAATTTGGAATAAGTATTTTGCATATTAAGATTTACAAGTGTACCAAACACAAAGAATTTATTTTTATAATTTTCAAAATGGCAGCCGCTAAAATTTTTTAAGATGGAATAGCTTGAAAACAATAACTTTACAAAAAATGTACAGGAGACAAAATATATTTATTTTTAACTACAGACAAAATGCTTTTTTTTGTTGTTTCTGTAGGTGAAAGGATAACCGAGTTATCGACAAAAAAACTAAAACCTCTTGGTAATTGTCTACATCAACCAAAATTAGCATAAAACCATCGTTTTTACTTTCTCCACCCTATACGTAGTATATGGAGAAAGTATTGTTTTCGTAAAAATGTTCGAATTTGAATTTTCAGTTGAATTATCTGTTTTGGTGCTCCCAGAACCCCAAAAAATTGTTTAGTGCAATTATCTGTGTTGGTGCTCCCTGAACCCAAAAATATTTTTAGTGGAATTTTTTGTTTTGGTGCTCCCTGAACCCAAAAAAGTGTTTTTAACGTGGTGTCTGTCTGTCAGTGTGTCAGTATGTATACACGACCAGAGAGGACACTATTGGTCCGATTTTCATGAAATTTGGTATGTAGGTACTAAACCCTAATATCTCCAGGCGTTTTTTTTCATTTTTTGGAATTTTTAATTTTTAAGGGTAATTTACCCCTAAAAACCAATAAAAAACGACAAAAATGCAAATTTCTCAAAAACGGCTCTAACGATTTTGATCAAATTTTCAGTATTTATAGTGCTTAAGATGCCAAACAAAATGACACCACCTGCTTTTATCAAAACTTCGGCGTTTCATAATTATGGAGAAATGTTAAAAAATAAACAAGTTTTTGTTGTCAATCTAGCATCACGGCGACGGCCGCACGGGATAGCACAACGGTAGCGAGGACGGCCAGTAATTCAAAGGTCGCGCGATCGAATCCCGCCTGAGGCAATAACTTTTTTATACAATTGACGTAGGTAGAATATTATTTTTTTTGTTTTGTTCTAAAAAGTAGTAAATAAAATGATTAAAAACAATATTATTTTGATTACAGTAAGTTGGGAGAAAGTTTGTGTCAGTTAACTGATACCGTTTATTTTTTAATGTTATTAGTTTTAATAAATAAGATAAAATTCATTCCTCTGAAATGCATTACCGGTACATTCAAAATGGTGACTGATAACACGCTTCAATACTGCTAAAACACGTATCAAATGCTAAAATGTTATCAAAATAGCAACAAAAGTAACTGCACCAACTGCAGTTTTGTATTTTCAGTAGCAATTTTCTATTTATTGGAATCGGTTGACAAATAAAGTAGGCCCACTAGGCCAATACACAACCCCCGTATTGGGAGTATTTTCAATATACAATGCATTGCGTGCTTCGCACGCCAATCCCCGTATTGGGAGAATT
>JAGFPH010013321.1:0-14087 GCA_018207615.1 Philaenus spumarius
TGTACATTTTCTTTTTGTGCTTTAAAAACTGCGTAGAATGCTTTTTTAAAAATGAAAATCGAACGACGCATTCAAAATGTATCGTTGTTTAAAAATTCACAAATTTTTGTTTTTTGGTATTTTTTGGTATTTTTTTAAACATATCTTCCAGATTTCTCAACCAATCAATATAAACCTGTACATTTTATTTTTGTGCTTTAAAAACTGCGTAGAATGCTTTTTTAAAAATGAAAATCGAACAACGCATTCAAAAGTTATCGTTGTTTAAAAATTCACAAATTTTAGTTTTTTGGTATTTTAACAAAAAAACTCATTTTAAGCGTTTAAAATTCAAACTAAGCGGGAAGTTCTAGGGTTGGCCTGCACGGTCAACCAATTTCCAGATTTTTTTTTATATTTATATCCTAGAATAGTAGAAATCACTTTACTTTTTATTTAAGCTATTTATTTTATTGTTGGCATATTATCTAGATATTTAAATTTATTAAACGTGTATCATCTTTACTTTTGGGTGTTTTTCATAAGTTTTAAAGATGAATTAAGGTAGGGATAGAAATAAACAAATGGTAAAATTTCACAATTATAATTTATTAATGAGCAACATATGTTTCACCGTTATGCATCATCAGGTTACTAAATTCAAATACAGCAAGTATCTTATTTACCATTTGGCTATTTCTATCCCTATTATGGAGTTTCACCAAGTACCAACTGTTTTTACCTTAAATTCTTAAGAATTAAGGTTTTTTACTTTCTCCACCCTATACGTAGTATATGGAGAAAGTATTGTTTTCGTAAAAATGTTCGAATTTGAATTTTCAGTTGAATTATCTGTTTTGGTGCTCCCAGAACCCCAAAAAATTGTATAGTGCAATTATCTGTGTTGGTGCTCCCTGAACCCAAAAATATTTTTAGTGGAATTTTTTGTTTTGGTGCTCCCTGAACCCAAAAAAGTGTTTTTAACGTGGTGTCTGTCTGTCAGTGTGTCAGTATGTATACACGACCAGAGGGGACACTATTGGTCCGATTTTCATGAAATTTGGTATGTAGGTACTAAACCCTAATATCTCCAGGCGTTTTTTTCATTTTTTGGAATTTTTAATTTTTAAGGGTAATTTACCCCTAAAAACCAATAAAAAACGACAAAAATGCAAATTTCTCAAAAATGGCTCTAACGATTTTGATCAAATTTTCAGTATTTATAGTGCTTAAGATGCCAAACAAAATGACACCACCCGCTTTTATCAAAACTTCGGCGTTTCATAATTATGGGGAAATGTTAAAAAATAAACAAGTTTATGTTGTCAATCTAGCATCACGGCATCGGCCGCACGGGGTAGCACAACGGTAGCGAGGTCGGCCAGTAAGTCAAAGGTCGCGCGATCGAATCCCGCCTGGGACAAAAACTTTTTTATACGATTGACGTAGGTAGAATATTATTTTTTTGTTTTGTTCTAAAAAGTAGTAAATAAAATGATTAAAAGCAATATTATTTTGACTACAGTAAGTTGGGAGAAAGTTTATGTCAGTTAACTGATACCGTTTATTTAAATTACCACTTAAAACACTTAAAAAATCTGTATCGTTCAATTTGGAACAGTTTTGGATTTGTCTTGGAAAATCAAACCACTGTTGTTATAGTAAATTAGTTGTTGTTGTTGTTGTTGGCCTACAGTTAAAAATGTTTTTATTTTTGCAAGGAAATAAGTTGTAACCACAATCAGATGTGCGTAAACCTGATATACCGCCTCCGTATTATAATCTAGAATGTAAAAGTGTAAGTGGCGTTCTCAACTGACCGCTCGGTTCCACTCGAGTAACAGCGTAACTTTCACTAATCATAATCAAGTGTTCCCTAATCGATTTAAATGCGCCCTAATCTGGTTTCTAAATTATAAAATTGTACTGTTATTATCAAAGAATGTCACGCAAGAGAAATTCCTCATTTAAGCGTACATTTGTCCACCAAAAATATGTCTTGCGCAACCAATTGCTAATCTATATATATAAAAGCGAAATACCACTCATTCACTCACGCACTCACTGACTCACTCATCACGATTTCTCAAAAACTACTGAACGGATTGAAATGAAATTTGGTATGTAGCTTCCTCTAGGGCCATAGGTGCTCACTAAGAAAGGGTTTGAAAAAATTCGAAATTTTAGGAAGGGGTTTCGGGGGATCAAAGTTATTAAAAAACGATTTCTTCAAAACTACCGAACGGATTGGAATGAAATTTGGTATGTAGCTTCCTCTAGGGCCCATAGGTGCTCACTAAGAAAGGGTATGAAAAATTTCGAAATTTTAGGCGGGTTTGGGGGATCAAAGTTATTAAAAAACGATTTCTTCAAAACTACCAAACGGATTGGAATGAAATTTGGTATGTAGCTTCCTCTAGGGCCCATAGGTGCTCACTAAGAAAGGGTATGACAAATTTCGAAATTTTAGGAGGGGTTTGGGGTGATTAAAGTTACTAAAATCATAATTTCAGATCTTTTATTATTATGACAATAGTGCTTTTATTATTTAAGATCTATATATATATATATATATATATATATATAAGCCAAATACCACTCATTGACTGAACACTTAAAAAGAATACAATTACGTTAAAAAGACTGAAAATACCAACCACCACGGGCAACGCCGTACGGGTCAGCTAGTTTCTTCATAAATCTTCCTTTCTGAACAGCACGTTTTACATATTTTAATGTAATTGACTTTTGTTAAGTACCAAATTTAAAAATCATTTTACAAAATCTTTAAACTCATTATTTGAGACAGCATAAGGGTGTTGCAGTTATGTACAAAATTACCACCAGCGAAGATAATAACAAATTTTTATTTAACTACGGGGCCGAGGCAGAATAAAAGAAAACAGAAAAAAGTGGTGAAATTGTGATCGATATAGGCCTAATCGGCGAGTTGATTCAAGTACTTCATCAACGAACTCGGAGACAGATGATGGACATAATAATTGTTCTATAACTCCTATTTTACTTTCTCCCCCTATACCATAGTATATGGAGAAAGTATTATATTCGTCAAAATTTTCGAGTTTGAGTTTTTGATGGAAATATCCGTTTTGGGTCCCCCTGAACCTAAAAAAGTGGTTTTCGGAGTGATGTCTGAGGGGTGTCTGTGTGTGTGTGCGTGTGTGTGTGGATGTTATCAGACCTAGAGCCTAAACCAGTCGTCCGATTTTGATGAAATCTGGAGGTACTAATCCACTTTATCTCCAGGCGTTTTTTTTTTCATTTTTGTGAATTTTTTATTTTTAAGGGTAATTTTCCCATAAAACCCCTTAAAATTACGGAAAATCAACTTTTCTCAAAAACTGCTCTAACGATTGCGATTAAAATTTTATAGTGGAACCTAAAGTACTATAAACTATAAAATTTTAATCAAAATCGTTCGAGCCGTTTTTGAGAAAAGTTGGTTTTTCCGTTATTTTATGGATTTTTTAGGGAAAATTACTCTTAATAATGAGGGAGAAAGTATGTGTCAGTTTCCTGATATCGTTTATTTTTAAAAAGTACTCTCCTTCCAGTGTCAGAAGCTATTTGTGAAAGCTGGGGGTCTGTTATTACCAATGTAATGATTAAAAGCCCTGCTGCCAGCGATTTTTCATATGAAGAGATTGGTACTTCTGATATATTATGTCGGCTTACATAATGACTTTGGACCTGCTGCTGGTTACAGTCAGAAATATGGGACTCAATACAACTTCAAACCAGTCTCAAAAAATAAATTAATGCCCCAAGCAGTAACGTCCAAAGATGTGAGGAGAATCCAAGAAAACTTGAATGACTCCTTGCCATAATTCAAAATAAAAAAATGTAAAGTAAAATTAAGGATTAAAGTAGTTTTAAGGTAGGCCTATATCTAAAATTGTATAAAGTATTTTATAAAAGTTTAAGGGGGCGCTACCCTGTCCGCCATTTTGAATCTGATTCCCATAAGAGCAATGCTACAGAATAAGTCATTTTTTCCGTTAATTCGTGGAATAAATTTAAAAATTTGGTTTCATTTTGAAGTACTGTCACATGCGGATGTTGATCGCTGAATACATTTTAAAACCTCGTTTTATCATAAACGTATGATATACATAGTAAAAAATAGTAAACTTTATTAATTTTTTACTCAGTTGCAAAATGAGATATTGCAAAAAACCTTAGCAATCAACACCCACAATCTATTTAACTTTAAGAAAAAAAATACAGCTTTCTTTTTTTGACAAAAACAACACAAAAATATGCTTAATAGTGAAGGTATGTTTTGGTTATTTAACATTGAAATTGGTACCCAACTTCGCCGTTTTGAATGTAGGGAGCCGAGCCTTAAATAGGCTAATTACTTAGTTCGTCATACACAAAGAATTATTGATCATGTGTGAATTGCTTACTTATTCACCTATAAAACCTCTATGATTTATTACTAAAACGCCCGCACTCGCAGAAAGTTTTTCGTCTTACCATCAACCGATGCAGAAAGATAAAACATATTCTGCTTTGGGGCACAATACAAAATAAATGATTAAGGGTCGGCTCTAGTAAAACAGAAAGCAACCTGCGACTCCAGCGTAGCGGCGGTAGGTTACGCGGACATTGCTCATCCTAAATCCATTTAAAACCCGAAATTGTTCAAATAGCGTTTTTTTAAAAATACCAAACTCTTGGGGACAAAATTCTTCATCCGAATGGCTTGATAATTTTTCGTTATAATTAATAGTTACATCGTAAAAAAATATTTAAAGTCACCCTATAGCGGTGGTAGGTTACACGGACATTGCTCAGCCTAAATCCATTTAAAACCCGCAATTGTTCAAATAGCGTTTTCAAAAAAATACCAAACTCTTGGGGACGAAATTCTTTATGCAAATGGCTTGGTACTTTTTCGCTATAAATAATAGTGACAACATAAAAAATTATTAAAAATTAATTTTTTAAATTGTTAATAAATAATAAACAAAACGTTTTTCTTAATTTTGGAAAAGCCATTTGCATGCGTATTGGCCATAGCTTTAAAATGACATATCGTTCATAACTATCCGATCAAAAATAAAGGAAAAATATGGATTTTAATTTAACATTGGTCTTATGGAGTGTCAACCAACATGGCCGACAGCTAGAGCCGACCCTTAAGGCTCTTCTTTACCTTGAAGAAAACTCCCGAGTGTACAGTATGATTTCAATACAAAAGGTCTGACTCAAGCCGCAAAATCGTTGAAACATGCATTCGTAATACCGTGTTTCGGATTCTATTTATAAATTAATAATCTGGAAAACTACTGTACGTTATAAAGAAGGCTTTATATTTTTTACGTGTTACCTTAAAATATGGAAATTATTGCTTAAAACTCCCAAAAATGCGTTGAAAATAATAGATTTTTACTCAGTCAAACTGTTGATTAAAAGGGGTTGCCGACGATTTCTTTCAATTATGAGATATATAAGACAAAATCACAAAGCCTTTAAGAACAATTTAAGTTGTTTTAGGTTGAAAAACGGCGTCCGAAACACGGTAGTACGAAGTGCATATTTTTGCTGTTTTACGCAAGGTATAGAAGACCCTTAAAAGTAAACCGCAAGTCGGATACGCAATTTTATAAATAATATTCAGGTTTTTTTCATCACTCAATGACAAAAGATAGATTTATAAATTGGTTTAAATGAGGTAATCAAAGCGCTTAGTTGCAAGAAGCTTCACTTTTAGATACCGCAGACCCTTAAATCAGCAACTATATACTCGGCTGCTCCAAGTTTTATTTTCAACGTATTCTTCGTTCCGCTCGACCTTGCGTCCTCGAGATTGCACCTCGACCTTGGACCGATTCGCTTAGCGAGTTTGCATCCTGGCCAGAAGCTGTAACCACGCTAATACCCTCCTCGTGGATTTGGACGGTATTTTACGTTTTGATCGATTATAGGGGGACCAGACGGGACAAAATGTGCAGAATAATCTCCTGGATTTATTTATTTAGATAAAAACCCCAAAAAATTCACTATAGTACGAAAAATCTAAAAATAGATACTTCCGGTATTAAAACGTCCTGCTTATTGTTGGATTTGTTAAGCTAACGAACTCGTCCGACCGACTTTGACAACCAATGTGTGTGCCAAATTCGGACCAAGTCGGACGTAAAATGCGGCCGATATAGTACAAACACACACACACACACACACACACACCCACACACATAATCACACAAATATATATAACATTTTTAATGACCCCCCAAAACGTTGTCTGGGAACCATGATCGATGCTCATTGACCACTCCCAACCTTAGGTCTCATCCTATGGTAATTCGTTAAACAAACGTATTGAAGATCGTCACAATACGCTGAAAGGTTGAACAGAGTTTATTTATGTTAACAAAATGTTTTCAAACAGTTTATACTAATTTATGTATCCCCTTAGGCTAGGCGCATATTGGGACGCTTGTCACGAGACGTGGCACAGCGCGACTTTTTGTAACATACGTAAATGAATTGATTAGAACACATATTAGTAACGCGACTATACGCTGCGCGACTCTACACGTGGCACAGCGCGACTTTTTGTAACATACGTAAATGAATGGATTAGAACACATATTAGTAACGCGACTATACGCTGCGCGACTCTACACGTGGCACAGTGGCAGTGACGCAGTTTAGCGTTACACGCCTCTCTACTGACGCTCAAAGTTTCGGTGTCCAGTTGTGCATTTTCCATTATCACATTTTTCAGAAGTTGGCCTAATTTAAAAAAATCTTTTTGTAGTAAAATTGAATTTATTTGAATAATTAAGCTGATTTTTCAATAAAAATTTAAAACAAAAGAAATTTTAATAAATATACATGTTCACTGAATTGTTTTGTAAAATATTTTTCGTTAATGAATTAAAACTGTGTTTTATATATATCTTCTTTGAATTTTAATGTGAAATAATTTTAAATAAATACTAGCTGACCCGTGCGAAGCATTCGCATTCGCATTCTAACTTACTTAAATCCCACTTAATTAAAGTACACACCGTATATTTAGTATCGTAGGCCTATTATAGCAGGGCTATAGCTGGGCCTATAGTGCGTATTTAGTGCGTCATGGGCATAGGTGAGGGTTAAAGTAAAGAATAGATGTGTAACCACGCTTACAATTAATTAAAAATAGCAATTTAGTGGCGTAACGGCAGCTCTCCAGCTGGTTATTGTTATCATCAGTGTTGCCCATCGAAGTATAAACACACTGGATCGCTTGCTGCGTGTGTTGAATACGGTCCGGCTGGCCTAGCCGCTTCCCCCACCACTGGAGGGACAGCAACAACACGTGAAGCATTCAAAGTTAATGCAACGCTCACAAATGTTTTAATTTATTTTGCTCAGCTTCAACAACGGCACCAAACATTATTTATAAAATAATCATTTTAATTTCTAAACAATATTTAATTGTTATACAGTATGTAACACTTATTTTTATAATAAACTAGTGGACCCAGCAATGCTTCGCTATTGCTTCATTTAATTTAAAAGTTAGTAAAGTTATTCCATTGACTTAAGTGATCGAATTGCAAAATGATTTTTATGCCACAAGAATATACTACACAAATTTAGATCTATAGTTTGTAAACCTTTATCGATAATACAGTAAACCTTTTGTTTGTTTTTACCTAATCTAAAAAAACTGATAGTTGTGATAAATTGTAAAAAACCTGATTCTAAATTAGCCCAATTGGTTGGAAATAAACGTGTTTTGGTTCATTGTAGGCCTAACCTAAAATTATGATCAGTTTTTGATGCAAATCAGTTGTTTTATATATAATATGTAACAACCAATGTTTGAAAAATTTTAACACAGGGTCTTATGGGTTGCCATGTTGGTTACAAAATTACAACGAAATAGTAAATAAAGCAATCAAAACAGCTGTTTATAAACAAGCCATGAGATTGAGTATTATCCTAAATCAGCTGTTCATTGGATAGTTTTTAATGACTATTAATTAACAATCTAATTTATACTGTTTTAGCACGTTAGAATTAGAATAAATTGTTCTGATTTAACAATTTATTTTATAAAAAAAAGTAAACTTGGCAAAAATGGATAAATTCTAATAGTCAATTTTGTAATATAGGCCTGGCTCATTTCTGAAACATAGTATTGAGGTTATGTTTACTACTGTATATTTAGTCCTGGTTTCAAAACATTAGTTGACAGAAGATAGTAGAACTAGGACTAAAATCGTAATGAAAGTTTCTCATGTTTCTAAAGCATGTATTTGAGGTTATAATTAATTTTGTAATTACCGTTAATATATTTTAGCCTGGTTTCATAATTTTACAAACCAATGTACAAACGAGCCAAAGATTAACGAGATTCATTAGCGAATTTTCCAACTGCGAGCGAAGCGAAGCGTCCAGGGGCAGAGCCCCTAGTGTTTAGTAACGAAAGGAAAAAGTTCAACTTTAGGCCCATATAAAAAGTAGTAAACATTTTTTGTAATTTTTTTCATAAATGTAAAAAAGTTTCGTAATTTTGTTCTAAAATAGAACTGTATAAAAGTATTGATCAATCTCAAATTTCTTATTTTGAAAACACCAGTTTTTATGTTCCTACTACAAGACTGCTAACAAAACTAGGCCTGTTTTGAATAGTAATTTAGGAATACTATTTCCTTTGCCCAAAAATGACATATTATTATAAAAAAGTGTAGAGGATAAATCAAAGAATTGAACTGTATATAACAACAACAACGTGTATCACTGTCCATCTATCACGCTGCCCACCGCGGGTCTATCCCGCCAGTGGAGGGGGAAGCTCCACGGCGGCCGGCTCGTTTCTCGAACCTTTCAGACTACTCAGCGCGCAATCCAGTGTGTTTATACATCGATGGTGTTGCCAACGCCAGGAAAATATCCCTACAACTTACTTGATCTTACATCACTGTTACTTTCGGATTCTTTTTCTTTTTTTTTTTCGTATAATTGTATTTTGTATATTTTTCCGGTGTAGCGGTTAAGGAAAGCTTTAAAATGATGCCTCATTCATGTAATTTGATGATGTATTAAGGAAGTTATAGCGTACCGACAAAAAAATGGCCTTGAGAAATAATATATGTGATTTGGCGTTTGACATTAACCACGTAAATATTTCTTTTTAAAGTCATAAACTAACAAGTGAAGTTTGTTAAGGTATATACATATAAAGAACATAGTATGTATCATTCCATGCAGTCTGTGAATTGGTTTCGGTCCAGTTAGTAAAAACAGCATCTTTTAATTCTGAAGTCATTTTAAATTAGGTTAGATCTATAGGTTTACCTGTGAATCATTCATTTTAAACATTCTAAAAATTAAAATTGTGTAAAATACACGTGTCTACTGGGCGGGAGTTGGGAATAGCTGCTTTGCAATAATATGCGTTCCCCAACGCGACTCGTGTGGCTCGCGTCATGTCATTTCACACGCGTCCCAATATGCGCCTAGTCTTAAGGTTGTTCTTTGACTAAATACCTAACCGACTAAAATAAATGCTGAAAGTGAACAAAGTATTTCAGTAGACTATATACGACCTACTGTGTAGTCTCACATTGTTTGTAGACTTACAAAGGTCCTATCAATTACCAACACGTGCTTAATATGCATAAACACCCGCATTCGTCAGATAGTTATTCATTATGCGTAACTAATTATGCAGCGCACTAACGCCTGGTAAGTAACACTGTAGTAGCTCCCCTTTGGAAACCTTCATGATTAATTATTAACAAACCAACAGCTCGTACGTACACTGCAGATAGGTTTTGTAAACATCACTTGTATTGTAATAAATTGATAACAGCTGTTCAGTAAAAAATGTTGTGATTACTTTGGTGTTATGATCTTTTTCCAGTGTTTTGACGATCGATTTTGTTTTATAATACGGAATGGATAAACACTGTGTGTAACAATTTATAGTTTTTAAATAATTTAACGGTTTCAATCGTCATAAATAATAAACGGTACCAGATAACTGCCACATACTTTCTCCTAGTTGAAACTTTATACCTTCCCAAGAGTAGTATAAGAGGTGGTTATTTAGAATTGCAAAAGTAGGAAAATGTTACCATGGAAAATATTAGATGCATGTAACACACATACATATTATATTATTATTATTATTAAAACTATGCAATCGATTTCGAACAAATTTGCACCAAACATGTCAATTAAGACTGTATAGATGCACGAAAAAAGTTTAGAAAATTTTTGAAAAACAACCCCCTTTTTGCCCAAAAACCCCCAAAAAATCAGTTATTATTATTTAAACGAGAATTTTTAGAAAGATGCTGTTTTTTTCATATGGTAGGGTACATTAAGGGCTACAAATAAGCCAAATATTATCAAAATCGTTATAGCCGTTTTTGAGAAAATTTGATTTTTTCGTTTTTGGCCATTTTTGGGGGGTAAACTCCCTTACAAATACAAAATTTGAAAAATGAAAAAAACTGCTAGAGATATTCCAGAACTACATCTACATACCAAATTTCATCAAAATCGGACCGTTGGTATGGTCTCCAGCTCTGTACACATCCTTACAGACACACAGATACACGGACAGACATCACCAAAAAAACACTTTTTTGGGCTCAGGGAGCACCAAAACAAATATTTCCACTGAAAATATTTTTGGGTTCAGGGAGCACTAACACAGATAATTCCACTAAACATTTTTTGGGGGTTCAGGGAGCACCAAAACAGATAATTCCACTAAAAATTCAAATGCGAAAATTTGGACGAAAAAAATACTTTCTCCATATACTACGAATAGGGTGGAGTAAGTAAAAATAATTACCGACTGTAATAGAGATGATTTTACATGAAAATAAGATACGTTAAAAATACACACGAGGAAATTTGACATTGTTGTTACGAAAAGTAGATCTGCTATATCGGAGGTAGACTCTGTGAACATGACAAAACCTGATGAATCTTAATAAGCATCTATAAAATACAATGCATAAATATCTGTAACTGAAAAACATGACATTTATTTTTTTTTACTTTAGGGGGGAGTACATTTTGTGACAGACAGAAGAGAATATCCAACATGGGGATGCGTAAGTGAGTACTGGGCGGATGTATGTCTTGTACATGGATAGCTTGATTCAAAGTGTAGCCCAGTCGGTATAGATTACAACTACCAGTAATTAGCAATACGGCTGAATTTTTTTTTATAAGTACATTAAAGTATGTAGATTAACATAAAAAAAAGTTTACCAGTCTATCGATTTCCCAAAGTCGAAAAAAAAAATCGATTATCATTTTTTTTTCGATTATCCTTAATATTTTGAGCTGGGATGAAGATAGAGGAAAATAAAAAATACCACCGTGTAGGGAAGGTATTTTTAAACAAAAAAGGTCATATGTATTTATTTCGTCCGAGCAATGGTTTGTCTGGAAAAAAATCGATAATGCAGGTATGTATTTTGCAGCAGGTGAAATCACTAAAAGGGGACATCTTATTCATATATGAAGCGTTGGCTCATTCTAAATTGGCCGAATTTTAATATATCGAATTGAAACTTGACATAGGAGTTAAAATATATATTTTAAACATTTATGCTGAGTCTCAGCTTTTTATCTTGAAAATGACCCGACCTAGGAGGCGATTTCGATTATCGATTTTAGGAGTACCGGATCCACCAATTCATTTTAAACAGCTCCAGTTTAGAAACTTTTTGAAATATCAACATCAAATTTGTTTTACAAGTTGAGTACACCAGTATAAATATTCTTAGTAAGTATGAACGATTTTTTTCTTGTTATTTTTAAAAACGAGGCGCTTGAAAATAGTCTTCTGTTTTACCTATCTCGTTTTAACTATAACACTTTTGGATTCAACGACTCCATTTTCGACATTTTTGAACATATCGATTTAAAAATTGGTACAGATGTTAAAAATACAATTGTTTTTTGCTATACTTATTTTTAAAACTATATTTAAAAAAATGACTAATCTGCAGCTGATCAACTCAAGCGTTTTGATGAAAAATCTAAAAAGGTCTAAAATTATACTTTTTTAATTTACTTGTGCTTTTAAAAGTATATAATGAAAAAGGTTTATACTCCTTGAAATTGTTTGAATATATATATTTAACTTGTAAAAAAACTTTCAGGTTGATATTTTGAAAATTTTCTAAACTGGAGCTGTTTAAAATGAATTGGTGGGTCCGGTACTCCTAAAATCGAGAAACCCATTAATAAGTCAAGTGGCTCTAGATCGGGTAATTTTCAAGATAACAAGCTGAGACTCAGCATAAATGTTTAAAATATATATTTTAACTCCTATGTCAAGTTTCAATTCGATATATTAAAATTCGGCCGATTTAGAATGAGCCAACGCTTCATATATGAATAAGATGTCCCCTTTTAGCGATTTCCCCGGCTGCAAAATACATACCTGCATTATCGAATTTTTTCCAGACAAACCATTGCTCGGACGAAATAAATACATATGACCTTTTTTGTTGAAAAATACCTCCCCTACACGGTGGTATTTTTTATTTTCCTCTATCTTCATCCCAGCTCGAAATAAAAAAAATGATAATCGATTTTTTTTTCGACTTTGGGAAATCGATAGACTGGTAAACTTTTTTTTATGTTAATCTACATACTTTAATGTACTTATATAAAAAAAATCAGCCGTATTGCAAATTACTGGTACTTTTGGTCTAAATTGACCTTTACCGACTGGCCTAGTGGTAGTGTGCTCTTGACTGGAAGGAGAGTGTTTGCTTGACTTGACGGGACAGTTTCAGTTTAGAGTCAAGCGTGATTCCAAGATATCTGACGTGACGGTTCCATTCTATGGGGGAGTTGGTTGAACGTTGCGTAGTCTAGGCTTGCGTTTTACCCGTGTTTACTGCAATTCTCCTGTTGGTGGATGACTGACGAACCGTACTCCAGCTTGAGTGACCTGTAGTAAAACATAGCGTCATCGGCAAAGAGTCGCAGTGATACTTTGGGGATGCCTGGAATGTCGTTAGTGTACAGAAGGTACAGTACCAGACCCTTGGGCCTCAATGGGTCGGGGAGTGGATAAAATACCTAAAACAGGCTCGGAGGTAGAACAGAGCCTCAAGAGTTGTACTACTTTTGCCACACCCTGTACAGCGAATGCAATCCGACCAATCAAGGTCCAGTTCAACTGTCAATACCATTAACATGTAGGCGTCTAACTGTTGTGCAATTTTATTTGTGCAAACTTTCACTGGCGTTATTGTAGTTTTAACTGTTGCGTAATGCAATTAAACTATACTGTCAGTGGGGGTGGTAGAACAGAACATGTTTAGCCTTTGTTTTGAAATTGTGTAAAAGGAAATAAACGTGTATGAAAAGAAAATATATTCAAAAACATTATAAAATAAAATAAAAAATAAAACATGTTTTATTTACTTCAACCTAAATTGTTACAATTCAAGCTTGGTGTATTCTGCATTGCATGTGTGTGGTACCAAGTCACTATCAATTATTGATAATAATACAGTGGAACGTCAATAAATCGAATCCCACGGGAAACGGGGAAATTTCGAATTATCGAGTATTTCGAATAATAAAGGATCGATTTATGAATGTTTATCCTCCCCTATTTTCGATTTATAGAGGATCAATTCAGTGCAAGCAATAAGTATCAGGAGGATTGATTGCCTTCTAAAATACGGTGTTTTGTACATTGTGCATTTTAATATTAATTTCAGTACTATATTGTAATCGTTAGTAATGCAATTATAAAATAGAATATGTACTTTAAAATGGAAGAAGTAGTTGGTTTTAATTTCAAACTGCTTCTTTATTGAACCTACTCTACTGCTGGCCCAAGACTGAGATGGATCGCAACAGGAGCGTAAGTTGGACATAATAAAGGATTGGTATTTCCTGTCGAAATACGATGCAGTAAAATACATTATCGATGTTTTGAATCATAAGAAATTTCATACAACTTCGATTAATAGAGGGTTTCTTGCCCTTACTTCGACTTGAAGAGATGCGACGGTTGCACGATTTCGATTTATAGAGGTTTTTTTTTAGCTAAAACTTCGATTTATAGAGGTACTTTAACGACG
>JAGFPH010013323.1:10975-23028 GCA_018207615.1 Philaenus spumarius
AGGAGGAGTTCTACTCACAAAATAACCCCTAGCAAATTAATTATGTATAGATAGATATAGATACTAGATATAGATATAGATAGATTGTGCCTGATTTAACAATTTATTTTGTCAAAAAAAAGGTAAACTTGGCAAAGATGGATACATTCTAAGAGTCAATTTTGTTATATAGGCCTGGCTCATTTCTGAAACATAGTATTGAGGTTATGTTAATCCTGCAATAATTTTTACTATATTTAGGCCTGGTTTCAAAACTTTAGTTGACAGAAGATAGTAGAACTAGGACTAAAATCGTAATGAAAGCCTCTCACGTTTCTAAAGCATGTATTTGAGGTTATAATTAATCTTGTACCGTAATTACTGTTAATATATTTAAGCCTGATTTCATAATTTTATAAACCAATGTACAAACGAGCCAAAGATTAACGAGATTCTTTAGCGAATTTTCCAACTGCGAGCGAAGCGAAGCAGCCATCTAAGGCGGGAATGGGACGTGAAGCGTCCAGGGGCAGAGCCCCTAGTAGTAAGGTAAATCGACCAAATATCGAACACCTTCCTAATATAGGTTACCCTTTTTTCTTATCTGAGAGGTGCTGCAGTTTGTGGCGATCTCCTGAACTATGTTCTCCTTTCTGCCGTTTGCGAAGTAAAATTTATCTGTTTGAAATTTTTGTTTGTTTTATTTACGGACATCTTTCAAAGTTGGTATCCACTATAAAGTATGGTAATTTCTTATTATTTATATATATAGCATAACACTAAGGTTTCATAGCTTATTTGTGTGTTTTGAAACCGACCCAAAGTGTTTCATATGCACAAGCTAGGTGGACAAAAGTGATGTTCATAATTCTAAAAATTGACAATGGACTAATGTAAACAAACCCTCAAGATATGAGATTCCAATATTTGTTTAGGTCGGACCCTCCACATCAGTGATAAGTAATATGGTTTAAAAGTTCACTAAATGTGTAAAGTCAATTGTAAGAATAAATTAGAGGAATTTTCGCTACTCTTGAAGCATTATCTATTTGTGACAGTTGGTAAGTTTGTGGAAGTTTTTGAGGATAGACCATATTTCTGAGGGTAAGTGCTATTTTTTTAATTAAAATAAATTCTTCTGATAGTCAAACAATATATACAATTTTTTTAATATAAACGGAAAATCAACTTAATTTTTTCCTTGTTTTACAACTTTCAAGGAATGAAAATTACATATACCACTTGTACCTGGGCTAAATATTCTGTATATAATAGCTACACCATTCCTATAAATAAAAAGACGTATTACAGCCAGCACACTGGAGTACAACTACTTTTCCCCCTTTTTTCAGAGTGCCTTCACTCTACTACAAGAATCGATTTTTTCGAAGAATGGCTGAAACACGGAAAAGACGAAAGAAATGCTAGCGTTTTCGAATTTATTTCTTCTAAATTTAACTTTAAAGATCTTACTGAGGACTCTGAAAGAGAAGTAAGAATGAAGTTGGCCAACTATTCTTCAAAGATTGATGCAAATGGGTTGCTGTGGGAAAGTCAAAGGAACGTTTCTTGACAAGGAATAAGAATTGGTTGGAAGATCAGGACATCCAATTCCAAGTTCGAAATATTGTGCCGCGACCTTCCACATCATTTCATAATCTACTCCTGCTAGAAGACCACGAAACATTTGGAAGAGTCATCATTTAAAATAAAAAAACATAGAGTTGAGGACCTCGTTCGATCACGTAGTGTTGAGGAGTTGATGATTGCTACAGAAGTAGCTATGCGTGCAGCAAGGAATAGGAACATTGCCAAAATAATTAAAAACATTAATGAAAGCCCCAGTATCTGCTAGTGCTTCTACCAAGTCTACAAATTCTAGTTCCTTGGAGAGTGCTAGACAATAAGTGGGGATGAAGCATTAGCCTATTACTTCATAGACTCTAAATCTACAACACATTCATACAAGCAGACTAGGAAGTGGTCAATGAAGGCAGGTCATGACTTGTTTCCATCATATCACTGTTAAGTCAATCAAAACAGGCTTGTTATCCACCTAAAGAACACATTGTAGTGACAGAATCTCGTGCTGAAGTAAAATTACAAGCCATGTTAGATAAAACTGTTGAGCGCTTAGTAGAAGTTTAGGAAAAGGTTATAATTAGTGTGCTTCTGAATTCGTCGTTTACTCTCATAAGTAAATGAGGAAGTTCAGGTCACAGAAATTTGACGAAATATAGACAGAAATTTGAAAACAATGGGAGCGCTGATGAATTTTTATTTGTATTTGCCTTTGTTCCTCTTAAATCACTCAGTACCAATACCATTATTTGGCAGAATCCTCGTCCATCATCTACTATGTTTGTCGTCCAATTAAATTCATTTTTGCTAAAGAAACCAGTGATTTCACGAAAACAGAAACTAACAAAGTCTTAGAAGAAATAAACAATTTACTTCCAACTACGTGTGGCGGTCTTTGATTCTTTGATTTCTGTAAAACATAATCTTTTGCTGACAATGTCAGATAGAAAAGTATGCAACACCTTCACAGAAACTCACTCCTCTCAGAAGTGTTTCATTTGTGGTGCTACTCTGACAATGATGAACGATCCATCGAGACATTTTGATAGCAATTAAGATCAATTTGGCTTTGGTTTGTCAACACTTCATACTTGGATTCGTTGCTTTGAATGTTTTTTACACATTAGCTACAAGTTGGACATTAAAAAATGACAGGCTAGAAGTGCTGAAGATAAGGCAAGTGTAAAACAACAATCCGAACAAATTAAACAACGATTTAAACATGAAATGAGACTGATTGTAGACAAACCAAAGCCTGGGTTCGGTTCAAGTAATGACGGAAACACTGCTTGCCGTTTTCTTAGCAATCCTGAATTGAGTGCTCAGATCACACAATTGGATGTTACGCTTATCAAAAGATTTGATGTAATACTGAGAACACTGTCTTCTGATTTCAAAATAAATATAGCTGAATTCAAAAAGCTCTGCCTTGAATCCAGAAAACTTTATCTCAGCTTGTATTCGTAGTAGTCTATGCCTGCTATTGTACACAAAATACTTATTCATAGTACAGAGGCAATCAAAACTGCAATTGTTCCAATTGGGCAGCTTTCAGAAGAAGAACAAGAAGCAAGGAACAAAAATTGCAGTAGGTTCCGGGAGCACAACACCAGAAAGTATTCACGTATTGCCACAAATACCGATTTACTCTCAATGTTGACTTTAACATCTGATCCATAGCCTCAGACAGTTCCTAAAAATAAGGCGGATAAATTGTGTGCAGAGGTCTTAAAGCTCCTACGATAGAGCCTCATCCTCTGTCACAACCAAATATACAAGAAGACATATCTGATTCATCTGATGACGATTCCGAATTGCGTGTAGTTCAAGTCACTTAGATTTGGAAGTATTATTTTAATTTCTTTGTATTATTGGTTTTTAGTCATTTAAGTATTTATTTGTATTAATCTAATAATTGTATTTGTTTAGTATCTATCACCTACATTCTTTTTCGTATAAAATATAATTATATTTTTTTTAATTTTCTACTTTTTCTCCTGAGAATAATCTTTAATTAAATTTAAAATTAATAAAAATGTTTTATTTTCTTATTATATTACTTAACTGGTCCATATAAATGCAATAATGCAGAAAAATAATTTTGTCCACCTAGCTTGTAGTAAACGAAACACTGTGCGAGCGTAGCTTGCTTCATTTTTAGGTTATTACTAAGTTTACGAGGTAGATGTCGGCTTAACATCGGATAGTGTGGGGTGCTAATCGTATATCCGATCCTTGTTTCTACAGATGATGAAGACAGTGCTGATGAGTGCGACTGCTTATACTGTGATCAACCATACAAGACAAACAAGCAAGGGGAGCAATGGATTTGGTGCACAAATTGTCATTGATGGGCTCACAAGTTGTGCTCAGATAGTTACAACTGAAAGAGTTTCATTTGCGATTTTTGCAAAAAATATTAGATTTTTACTTAATAAGTTACATCAACTTAAGTTTACTCAATACTTAATACTCATAATAAGTTCATTTAATTCTTTTATACTGAATACTTTTTCTTTTGTTAATAATAAGTAAGTTAATAAACTTTTGTTTTTAATATTGACATTTTAATTGACTTACCATGTTATACCCCTTTCCAATATAAGGCATATCCCCTATCCGATATTAGGACTTTTTTTTTTCTGAGGTCAAAATATATGCAAAATTTTAAAGAAAACTTTCAATAAAAAAAATAACATATTTCAACATCAAAATAGTTTAGTTACTACGTCAATGCATAACTTGGTAAAATATGGTGGTATTATGAAAACATTTAATGTGTCAAATATTGGTCTAACAAAAGGTATCCGATATTTGGTCAGTTTACCTTACATGTTGAATTTTAGTTCGACCAGTTTTGATTCATTTTTCTTTTTATAAATCCTATACAATTTTTGCGTTGTTTACAAGTTCTTGATCAGAATTGAATACCAACTAATTAAACATGTTACAACTAATTGTACTTTACGATTAAAACAATTCAAACCTTCCATGTTCTAAAAATGCCGTTATTTTGAAATGTTAGGAAAAGAAGGGCTATTAGTTTTTTGTAACATGAAGACATGAAGCGTGAAAGGAAAGAGCGAATGTAAAATATAAAATACAACAAAAATAGTAGGCCTTGTACAAACTCAAGTATCTGACAAGTGATTTCGGGACGCTCAAATGTCCCGGAATTCAGTTTTAATAGATTTTATGAAATTTTATATGTATATATATCTATTTCGTTTGATTAAACGACACGATAAAATGAAACATCTGATGAAATTTCAACATTTTTGTTTGAATATTATTGGAATGTTTGATCTCTGATTTTGTGGAGACAATAGGAACACCAACTTTGGTGGTTTAAATCCTGTACACATATAAAATCGACTGTGTAGAATTTTATAACTACGTTTCAAAGAACTAAGACAAGATCAAGGAGGCTGGAAGCAGTGAAAAATTTCCCTTTCGCCTAAAACAATCAACCCCATGTAAAAACACTCAGTAATATTTTAAAGCTTATGTTGATTACATTTTATTAAAAATTCCATAGTTATATTTTTTAATAATACAAATTAAATAGGACTATCATTAATTAAACAGATATAGATTGTAAGTCATAATACAGTTTGTGTTTCTAGTTTATATCAAAAGGCTATAATCAGGCAATCAAAATGTATTATTTTAGTAAAACTACAAATATTTTATATTTTAAAAACCTGGGTACATGAGGGTGACCTTTGGTGTCCGGCTAGTTATGTCAGGTTTTCTCCGGAAGGCGGAAATGATTATTTGGTCACCCTATGTTAGGACTAACATACAAGCTTTGATTATGGACGTTCTAGATAGGCCACCTAATGCATTCTTTAGTGAGAGATTTTTGAAGCAAAGGTTCAAGTAGTGTCAATGTCTGACGACAGGTTGCGCTGATCTTGAAATGTTTAAAATGGTTATTTTGTTGACGACTAGAATGAGCTACAGTCGACTTACCGTCACTAGACAGTAAATTGCCACTTGTAGTTTGTTTAATAATATGTGACATTTTAGTAATTTAAATTAAATCTGTAGATGTATTTTATAAATACAGTTATCAAGCTATTGATATTATTAAGTACAAATATACACAGTCATTGTATACGAATATTACAAAATCATTACAATCCTTATATATAATTCTGTAAGCGAAATTTTAGATTCAAAATTGTGGGAATTTGGTAAATCGGTGGATGATGGGAGGGGTATCAAATTAAAGGTATCGATTCAATGAACGAGGGAAAAATATAAGTTTTTTCTAAAATTAAAAACTAAGGGGTTTTTGGGGTCCCCGAAAAACGAAAAATCCCCATAAGAAATACATGAGAATTTAAAAACATCTGCTTTGTTTACATTTGGTACTAAATAAATAAATTAAAAACATAAAACAGCTGTTCTGTAGTTTACATTCAAACATTTTATCTATACTAACTAGGGGAGACCCCTGCGTGCTCCGCACGTCAACCCCCGATGGAACCTTCTAAAAAGATAGCCTATGTTATGTTTTATTTGTAATAAACAGACTTGGGATTAATGATTAAAAAAATTAACGATTAAAATTAATCGTTAAAAATATGGGTAACTTTTAACTTAATCGTTAGTTTTAAAACTGATTAACTTTTAACTCTTAATCGTTAAAATATTGGTTAACGATTAAAACTAACGTCAGTTAATTTGACGGATGCCCGGAAAGATTTGTCACAATGGAAATGCCGGCCGTGTGGGTGGGCCTGACGCGACAACATTCAATATTCCTTAGTTAGGGTTATTTATTGCTTATTGGCAGGCCGGAAGGGGTGGGGTATCTAAAGAAAGATAGAACTAGCTATTAGCCCAGATATCTTACACCTGTAGAAGGTACCTGGGCTATTAACTAACTGTAACGTAAACAAACAAAACAACGCCGTTAACATACCCATCAGTGTCATTCAATTAGCCCTTGGTTATAAGCATTCCATTATTACAGTTGGATAGTTTTGTCAATTTTGTATAAGTTGTTTAATTGTTTTGCCCTGTTATAGTGATTGACAGTTTAGATTTTATTTAGTGAATTAGTGATTGTTAATAGTGAGTTAGGTCTAGTGTAGCAGTATTTTAATTTTTTACTTTTTAATTTTAATTTAATTACGTCTTTATTGTGGCCAGTCATTTCAAACTTTTATGAACAAATGACAAGGGAGGGAAATAGTTTAACATTTAAATGCCTATTGTGTTTACCAAAATTTAAAACAATCAAGGCTTCAGCAATTTCTGCCTCCAATTTAAGGACCACTTAAAGGTAAGTTATGTATTAGCCGTTTTAGGTTGTTGCCTATCCAATTTGTGCCATCTATTATTGAGATTTGTGTTTTATTATAGGGCATACGTTCAAGGACGTTTACATATATTATAGGGCGTTTGCAAGCATTTTTTCAAAAATTCGCCAAATATAGTAATTATATACCAATTCGAAAGTGGTCCGTAGCTTTTTTGTAGAGAAAGTTTCAAAGAATTTATATATGTCAGTAAAAAAGTGATAGATGTAAATTTTAGAAAGTTATTAGCACAAGAAACAAAAAATGTTCAGTAATGAAAGGAAAAGGTTTAACTTTAAACCTACATAAAAAGTAGTAAACATTTTTGTATTTCTTTTTTCAAAACGTACAAAAGTTTTGTAATTTAGTTCTAAAAAAAACTGTATCAATATATTTATTAATTTAAAATTTCTTGTAGAGTGTAGATAAATCAAAGAATTGACTTGAATAATTGTAAAATGTTGTTTTCTAAAAGAAATCATTTAGTGGTCCTCGAATCACAAAATGATATCAAACGAATAAAAAACTCGGATAGGTTCCGAAAAATTGCTTTGAATAACAAAACCGCAAATAGCGAAAACCAAATCTTATGGAAAAAGGAAGGTTATGTTCGTGACATATAGAACATTTTAAAACATTATGTATTAACAGGCAGTCCTTGTTATCGCGGTCCCGTTTAAAAAACAATAACGCGCAAGTTTTAATAACAGGAGTAAATGTTGAATAGATTTTTTGTACATTGAGTAAAATTATTAAAAGTTTTGTTTTATAGAAATTAAGAAAGCTAAATCAATGTTTTCAAGTTACAACAAAAATAATAAAGTCCTAGTTAATAGTAAGCAGTAGTTGAATTAGTTCAGCTAATTAACAACAAACATTCTTCAATAATTATACTAATTTCGTACTCATACTTACCTTGCATGGAATATTGACTTTTGGTAAATATAATTGTAAAATGAAAATGTTATGGGTTAACTGCCGCCATCTTAAAATTGGACAGAGTAAGTCAAACATCTTTAATTGGAGTAACTCTTTTGATCTATATTTATTTTCATTTAGAAGTTCTTAACTATCCTCACCTCCAACATTGGTTTGTAGGGCACTGGTTAAAATATATTTAGACTACCAGTTTCTTCTGGTGTGAAATAGTGGCGTTTCAGATGAAACCAACTCAATAAACTTATTACACAGTAGTTCCTTGCTACTAAAAATTTGAAGTGGAAAGTTTTTGTGTAGTTCTTTTTATGTTGTATGGCTTACTCTTTATCTTTTTGGTGTTTTGAACACAAATCTGAAGTTGCCCAATACAAATTAGTCAGCAAATATTAGAAATCACACAAAAAACACTAAACATTTTTTTTTTTGCTACAGAGTTTTATCAGATTTTTTCAAAATTTGGATAATGTTTATAGTATAAGTCTCTAACAATATATTTTTATCATTTTCCAAAAATTACTGATTTTATATTATTATTATTATTTAAACTATTCGATCGATTTCGAACAAATTTGCACCAAACATGTCAATTAGGCCTGTATAGATGCACGAAAAAAGGTTTTGACATTTTTTGAAAAACAACCCCCTTTTTGGTCAAAAACCCCCCAAAAATCAGTTATTATTATTATTATTATTATTACCTAAACGAGAATTTTTAGAAAGATGCGGTTTTTTGCATGTGGTAGGATACATTAAGGGCTACAAATAAGCCAATTTTTATCAAAATCGTTAGAGCCGTTTTTGAGAAATTTTTAACGGGACAAAACAGAGCACCAACACAGATAATTCCACTAAACATTTTTTGGGGGTTCAGGGAGCACCAAAACAGATAGTTCCACTAAAAACTCAAATTCGAAAATTTGGACGAAAACAATACTTTCTCCATATATACTACGTATAGGATGGTGAAAGTAAAAATATAACCCATGGCCTACAAAAATATAATTTATATTTTCATTGCCATAGCAACCAACTACATACAATAACAAATAAATCAGCTGATTCGGATAATCAACTTAGAAATACAATTTTAGGTTAGACCTAGTTTATTAATTTAATTGTCTTAGGCAATAACACAAGTTTTGTTTTCTGTACCTTTCGAATGATTTAAAAGCTTCATTACTCTCCTTTTATAAAAAATACTAAAAAAAGGTACTACAAATTTCCATGTTTACGAATTAATATAATGATCATTAAACAACAAATTTGTAATAGAAATAAAAGAAATTAAAATTTTGTTTCATGTTAAGAAATTTCAATTATTAATAATGTCCTAATAACTGCATTAGGTAAGCTAAGAGTGCCTATGTTTATATATAATACGTGAAGCAGATTTTTGTGAACACAACTCCTCCCTTATTTCTAGACCAAATTTAATGTTTGAGTTGTCAAAAAATTCGTCTCATTTCGAAGTTTTGCAATAAGGTTTTAGATGTAAAAAATTCTTATCCTTAATGGCGTGAGCTAATCTCAAAGGTCGGGTTTTACCCACAAGATTAACATGGAACGAATTTAAAAACATTTCTATACAAAACAGCTGTTTATAATAAGAACCAAACTAATCCATCTGCTTTCGTGGAAGCAAATAATGATTTTTAAATAATAGATAATATAATTGATTCGGATGTCCAGCTTTTAGTACAAAATCATATTTTAAGTTAGGCCTATACTGAACCAACACATGTTTCAACACACACAAACCAATAAAAACTTACGTTAAGGAATTAAAAAATAAGAAAAAATATGTTACATCCAAATTAAAATTAAATAAGACATATAGTAGACCTATTTATTAATAATATACGGTAATTGATAGTGAGTAACTTTTTGGTTAGGTTTTTGATTAAGTGTACACATGAGACATACTGGTTCTTTTAAACTTTATTATAACTGTTGTTATAAAATATACGAAATAATTTGATTTGAACATTTAACATGATTTACCATCTTAGTTTAGAGGTTTTATTAATCCTCCTACACCTTTATTATAAATAAAACATAACATGTTTTTAGAAGGTTCCAACGGGGGTTGGCGTGCGGAGCACGCAGGGGTCTCCCCTAGTAAATTACGAATATTGGTAATCTGATAGATACTATCGGTCAATCGGAAAGGATAGTCTTAGCAACTTTTAATCACAAAAAAATATTTTACTATCAATTATATTTATTTTAATTTATATGTTTGTGAAATTAAATAGGAAAGGAAAACTTTTCTTACTGAACTTATGTTTAATACCTAATTTTAAATTTAATGCGTTTGAAATATTATTGTTATAACGGGTATTCATAACTGTATTGTCTTTGAATTTGTAAATTACAAATGTTACATTAAAACATAATTAGGTAGGTACTGTATTATGAATTTTGTTAAAGTTAGTTCTACCAAAATACATAAATGCATGAAACATTCAATTTTTCCTCAGATACGTACAGTATTTAGAATTTAAATAGACATGATAAAATGTTGTTTGGGTTTCAAAGGAGAGATGTAATGCTTTCAGTTTTAAGAATAAACAAACTGAACTGACCTCACACTCCCCCTCCCCCACTTCTTACAGGAAGATTACTTCCTGTAGATGTAGCCTGTTGTTATCTCGATTTACTCTCTCTCTCCTTTTCGTTAAAAGCAATGCTCTTTTAGATTTAGAACGCTAGAGGGCAGCACATTATGAAGCACAAGTTCAAGTAGTGTCAATTGTGTCACGACAGGATGCGCTGGCGTATTCTCTCACCGTATAGTCCATAAGGTGGGCTATCTGTATGTATAATCAAGGATACAAGGTATTCTTGTAATCTTGTAGCTCTTGGTATTATGTCTGTCTTGTAGATTGACCCTACTTTTTAATGGTTGTTCACAGATTACTCATTGCAATTTTTGCAAAACTAAATCACAATCAAGTAGCCGGAATGAAAAGAATTGTTTGTTTATTGTTTAAAAACTAGTCAACATATAACTTGTATTAGCAGTGTAATTTAGTTAAAAATCTAATTTCTACAGTAGTATTTTAACCTAACAGACTAAACAAACATAGGTGTGTATGAATATTGTAATATTTGTAATGTCTAAGTATAGCCTAGTTGATGATTTTTTTGTTAGTTCTGATACTAGGCCTCTAGGCATAATTATTTTAAACTTCGACATTAATTTAAGAATGTTGTAGAATTTTATACAAATTATGAAACTTTCAGCTAAATTTTAGTAGTCCTATAGGCCTAACGTCAACCAAAAAATAAAACCTGCACCTAAACTACATAGAGCTACCAGTCTTAGGCCCTGGTATGTTTCAAGTTATATATAAACATACAGGTTGATTACTAAAATTCCAGTGCTTAACTGCCCTAAACAAATATTTAGTGTAGAGGATTATAGGTTATACAGCTAGGCTACTGTAAATTTGCTAAACAACTAATTTTTCTTATTAGCAAGGATCTATTAATCATTGAAGGTGCAACATCATTGTGCCGATAGCCTAAATGCCAATTTGGTAAAGCCAAATAAAAAATGAAAATTTTTGAAAAATATAAGAATAACTATCAAGGCTGCGTTGCAACCTAAAAACACTTGAACCAAAACTACGGTTACTTGTACAGTCTTCAATCTTCAAACTAGCTTTGCAAATAGCCTAAACATAAGTTTACAATAAACCTACCTGTTAATATCATATAATAGCAGATGACTTCTTTTTTATTATTTATGAGAGTATTGTTGCCAAATTAAGCACATTGTTACTGTTTTAATGTTAAAACTATAATCAGGAAACTCTCAAAAACTCTAATTTTAGCCTAATTTAAAGTAGCCCATTTAACTATTATCTTAAATAATACAAGATTTCCTTAACACATTCGCTTCCACCATTGTAAAAATTTTTAATACGCATAGACTAGCATTGCATATGTATGCGACAGGTGGTTTCTATCCACAGACTGATGCCACAAATGTGCGACACCTGGTCTAATTGAAATAGACTGACGTCGCATATTTACGTCAGTATTAAGTTAACTTATTTCGTTATTTAATAGCTAATTTTGAAGTAGGCCTACTAATATATTTTAAAGACCTGATTTATTGGTATCAGTATGTAGGAAGATCTGGCGCTCATTTTGGAGCTTGGTCAGCAACTTTGACGTTTTTAAAAGGTAGACATTTTTTAGTGTGGATTCCACTAAATAATCTTTTATGCGGGA
>JAGFPH010013325.1:12629-26869 GCA_018207615.1 Philaenus spumarius
AAGGACCGGGGAATTAAGTGAACACACAAATCTTCCGCTGTTCTTGAAGCCTACAATTTTTCTTTGCTAAGTGATGGCTCGATTTATTGAATGCGGAGAAATATTCTCGCCTTTGAATGTGCGTAGGCGAATTTTAAAAAGAAAAAGATGCAAAATTTGTTGTTTTGGTCGTCTAAAACGATTTTTTTAGCAAATCATACATTTTAAAAACTCGTTCACATTAAATACCTACATTCATTTCAACAATCAATGCTATTACGAATCATAGTTGCTTCACATAACAACTCCCTTATCCCTTCCACATTCTATGAATACAACAAACTTTGCTTTAAACCTACACTTAATTTTAAAAATATGTATCAATTTATAAGTTTTAATAATTTGACGCATATACACATCTCCAGCAAGGATTCAATTAAATAATTCGACCACGCAGCTGAACCGCTGACATGACCTGAGCAAATTTCCAAAATTAAGTTTATAGACCTATGTTTTAGGGTTTCAACCAACAATTTGAGAAGTAGGTCTATTCACGACGGTGCTGAATAGCTGCAAAATGGTTCGCACGCCATTCCGCATATTGGGAGTATCTTCAATACACAAAGCATTGCGTGCTTCGCACGTCATTCCGAATATTGGGAGTGTCTTCAACACACAAAACATTGCGTGCTTCGCACGCGAACCCTCGTATTTTGAGTATCTTCAATAATCAATGCATTGCGTGCTTCGCTCGCCAATCCCACGGTAGAATCCACCACATGGCTTTGAACCGGGTACTTCTATGGTATTTTAGGTTTTGATCTATTTTGGGGAACCAAGCGAGCTACAAGGTCGCGTAAAAACAAAATGTAAAGAATAACATCCTACATTTACATTTGTAGAAAAAACTCAAAAAATATTCATTCTCGTAGGAAAAACCTCAAAAAATAGTTACTTCCTGTCAAAAAACGTGCTTCCGATTGTTGGATTTTTTTTGACTAACGAACTCGTCCGAGCGACGTAGACAACCAACATGTGTACCAAATTTGAACCAAATCAGACTTAAAATGCGGCCGCTAGAGTGCGAACACTTATTTACATATATATATATATATATATATATATGATTTTTAATGACACCCCAAAACGTGTTCTGGGGACCATGATTGGTGCTCATTTACTATTCCCGACTTAGGTCTTACCATAAGGGCCATTGCAATAGCTCATTTTTAATATGGAAATTCGCTAATAAATTGGTGAGAGAAAAAAGTTAGTTCCAAACCAGGGTTTGAACCTAGGATTCTGATGAGATCGTATTTAATTATACGGCGTTATCAAGATTGGTTAATGGTTAACACATCAGCACGTAAAGTCAAAGATTTTGGGTTCAAACTTCAAATCCCGGTCTTCATCTATGGTTTTTTTTTTCACTTTAAATTTTGTTCAAAACTAAAGATACAAATTATTTAACAGTATGAAAGTGCCACTGAGAAATGGCATATGCAGTTTAGAAGACTTAGACTAGACATCTGGTTCTTCTACAATCACGAAAAATCTTAAATCAGCAACTAATTATTTTGAATAGAAAAATAGAATTTTAGATTATTTATACGACTACATTATCTTTAAAATTACTTTTGTAAGTGTTGATATTTTCCTCTCATCTTGAGGCCCCAGAGGCTTAGTGCGGAGTTTAATGGTGTCTTACGAGTTAAAATCTGGAAAATGTACTTAAACTTATTTTCCATAATATGTTTAGTTAAATATATTAAATATATGAGGAAGAGCGGAATAAATTCATTATTATCAAATTTTGTACATAAGTTATATTTAAAATGAGGAAAGATTTATTTATTTACTTTTTTGCGAATTTCCATAGGAAAAGTGAGCTATGGTAAGACCCAAGATCGGGAGTAGCAAATGAGCACCGATCATGGTCCCCAGAACACGTTTTGGGGTGTCATTAAAAATCTTATATATGTATATATGTGTTCGCACTCTAGCGGCCGCATTTTAAGTCCGATTTGGTTCAAATTTGGTACACATGTTGGGAGAGTTCGTTAGCCAAACAAATCCAACAATCGGAAGCGCGTTTTTTGACCGGAAGAAACATTTTTTTTAGATTTTCCCTACGAGAATGAATTTGTTTTTTTACAGATATAAATGTCAGTCTATGTCAAAAATATAAATACAAATCTATTTTTAGAGATTTTCCTACGAGTTTTTTCTAAGCACATAAATGTAGCATGTTATTCTGCACATTTTGTTTTTTTACGCGACCTTATAGCTCGCTTGGTTCCCTCAAAATCAATCACGTAAAATACCATAAAAGTACCCTGTTCAAAGCCATGTTTTAGATTTTACCGTGGGGTTGACGTGCGAAGCACGTAATGCATTGTGAACTGACGATACTCCCAATAAGTGGGTTGTCGTGCGAAGCACGCAATGCTTTGTGTCTTGAAGATACTCCCAATTTTCGGAATGGCGTGCGAATCATTTTGCAGCTATTCAGCACCGTCGTGAATAGACCTATTTCCCAAATTGTAGGGTGAAACCCTAAAACATAGGCCTATAAACTTAATTTTTGAAATTTGCTCAACTCACGTCAGCGGTTCAGCTGCGTGGTCGAATTATTTTTAACTGGTATTGTATTGTTCTAATTATATATTCCTATTTAAATATATGTAGTTAATCTTTGTCCATTAAGAAATGTGGAATGCACAAAGTAAATTTAAAAATTAAGAAAAGTATATTTTTAACGTTGTTATTCACTCGCTAGTTTCAAATCCTACGGTGTGACAATACCTCTGTTGGCAGTTTGCCACGGTCCAAGCTGTCATAGGTTCGAATCCAGCTAGAGGCGTTTGCCTTTTTCGTTTGTTATTCCGCTCCCCGTCCTCCATTACTCCTATACACACAAACAGTTCAATTTCAGCATAATCTTTGTACTTTTTATAATAATAATAAACTTTTATCACAGTTTACTTTAAAACATCGAATTTGTTTTAAATAAGTTTTTAATGTGTAAAGAGTTAAAACATTTTAAAAGTAAACATTTGGAACAAAAAAATGGCCCTAAACATGTATAATTTTGGTTTTTATAATTTTATTTACTACCACAAACTGTTTTACTAAAAAAACAAAATCTGCTAATGTTAACCCTTTCAAACAATTTCTAGTTTTAACACTTTTCAACAAATTTCCCAACATTAGAAACAATTTAGAATATCAGGAAAATTAAACAACCTATTAATAAAAATTTCAAATGACGATGTAGATCGAGTGGGATACCATATTAAAAGGCTCTTAAAGGTAAACACTTTTTGTATTTAAACTTTGGTCATATCCACAATCAATTCATAATAGAGTCCAGAAAAAGATTTTTAACTTTTTGTATTGCCTCTTTAACCCTTTGTCACCTTGTCCTATTTCTAGGACGATACAAATAACATTTTTTACATAAATATCTTATTAAGTATCCATGGTTACAGTCATATGGTTGCATTCTAAGATACCAAACTAAACTTTTAACGTGATGAAATATTAACAACATAATAAAAAAACAGCTATTACAGTTTTTTAGAAAATTAAACTTTTTAAATCCTGTCAATTTCTGAACTATTATCAATTAAATCTAACCTAAATATTTTGTTTACACAATATTTACAACCATTTAGTTTAGAAATCATTGCATTTAAAGTATCGTCCTATATATAGGACTCTGTGACTGATGGTTAGAGGTAGTTTAGACTTTAGACTCATGTTCTGTCTTGTGTAAGACTCATGAAGTATAAAGTAGCATTGAGTATTAGTAAAAAAATAATAGTTTTGTTTTTTTCACAACAATTAATAAACTAGTCAATGTTATCAAAATCTCTATATCAAGCACATGTACGGATAATTTCAATACCGGTATAAGCGCATGTAAGAATAATGTAAGTGTAAGCACCATAGTGCAATTGATTTTTTTTTTTTTTTTTTTATTAGATACAACTGTTCAAATAATTTCATTTTCGTTGTAATAAATAATAAATAATGTGTTTTCCATAAAGTTCTAGACACAGTGTCCTCTATGTAGAACGATGTAAAAGTTACGTGTTAAACATTTTTTTTTAATAATATCTAAATTACATATAAAAATGTAATAACTTTCTGCTGTTATTAGTAGAATGTTTGTCATAAATTATCACCAAATGTTAGAAGTCCAGCACCATTATCAAAATGTAAACAAAAGGTGATTTTTTAGTTTTTTTTTTAATTAACTGTTAATTAATATAAAAACAGTAAGAAAGTATAAAAAAGTAATTAGTATAAAAACAATAAAGCTAATCCCTCTTTAATTCCCAGGTACTGGACTTTTTTCTATTAGGAGTCGACAAACATGCACAGTTATGAATAACAAAGTATTTGCAAGGTTGTATCAACCGAAAGTCCAGTAATTTATACTAATTACTATGATTTATAATTTAGATTGAGTGATCTAATGGTTTAAACCCTTGTAAAAAATAACAGATGTATCATCCTTTAACATTTCAATGTTATATAAATAGGGAAAAACTATAACATTAATTGGCCATTATGTTGGAAAGAGTAAACATACAGACCTCCAGTTTGCGCCAATTTTCTTCTTTTATCAAGGCCTTTAAAATGAGGTGTCACTCAATAGGAGTTCTCATTAAAAATTTTCGGCTTACCCAAATACCCCATTTTTGGGGGAGGGGTTGAAATTTATGATACGTCAAAAAACTCCATTTTTGTTCATGTTAACAATCCCCAAAGCAAATCTGTCTGTATTCATTAATACAAAAAATAATAGGGGGAGGGGGGTTGGACTTTTAAGACACTTGGTATATGTAGGCCTGTGGTATATGGAAAATGTAGGCCTATGGAGTGAGTCATTATGTGTAACCTACATTTCTTTTAATTGCGATATCTTCAGAATGATACTTTGAAGTTTTGATGATGGAATTTCGGCTACGAAACATGCTAGTATTTATTTTCATTTAATCATATTAAGTATATTTTACAGTTTTTATTAATAATTCTCTAGAAACAACTGAGGAATTTTTTCTTATTTTGAACTTACATTACATTCCAAGACATTAGCTTACATTTGAATGTGTTCCTTTTTAGAATTTCGTAGTTTTAGTTTTTTAGTAAT
Organism: Philaenus spumarius; assembly: GCA_018207615.1. Lineage (NCBI taxonomy): Eukaryota > Metazoa > Arthropoda > Insecta > Hemiptera > Aphrophoridae > Philaenus > Philaenus spumarius. The sequence continues at coordinate 17,770 of JAGFPH010013325.1, forward strand.
TTTTGGTAGACTGCGCTCAAAAATGTTGATAATTAATTACAAAAAAAATTTAAAAATCTGTTGGTAGTTTATAGTTGAACTAAAGTACAGTAGTACTTCAAATTTATATAATTGCATTACTTTTTATAGATTATAGTGCACACCATTTATTTAGTTATTTTCTCTTTAAAAATGTAGCAAGAAATTCACAAATAAGTAGTCTACGTTTCCCTACGTGTTTGGAAACAATCACATCCTTTCACTACATTCCTTCACCATTATATAGGGTCTAATATTACCATCAAGTTTATTGTTATTGATTACATGGTTGGGTTAACATAGTGTTTAAAGCGTTTATTAGTTTGTATCATTTCAGTCGAAGTTTCGAAACCGCTGACAGTACGGAACCCTTGGCAAGCGAATTATACTCACTTTTCTCCTGTTTGTTTTAACCCATTAACCAGCCTTTAACGGCCAACTTCCGATACATCCGATAGATGGTTTATTGGGTGAGAAGAGCCTGCATCCATTTGTCGGACATCTCCAAAAACATTTATTTGTGTGTGATAATTAACATTTAATTCTTGTTTATGTATAACAACAGTCTTATAGTGAACTAAACTAGTTAGTTACAGTGATATTTATCAACCAATCGGAGCATTTATTTCACGATTTATCGAGAAATATTTCTAATATGCTGCCTTTTTACTATGTTTTAGAAATACAAATTAAGGTTTTGATAGAATTTTTTTAATTTTCTGCATGTGTTTATGAATGTGTCTGTTTAACAAATTAAAAATACTTCCCATGTATAAAAAAAAAGTTTTCATCCCACTTCTACAGTTCAAAGTAAAAAGAAATAAAAATATTTTTTAAATTTCCATATTTTACCAGGTTAAAAATATAGAAAATATTAATCATTTTTCAAACAATTATAAATTAGAATTAATTGGCTTCTAAAAAACAAAAGAAAAACCAATAAGATTGATTGATAAGTAGGCCTACAAATGCTACGAAATATAATCTAAGAACATGCAAATTCACTGATGTTTCGGCGTTGGCCGGCATAGGATTAAGTACTGGGCTACATTTTTTGAAAAAATAAAATACTAAAATGATAATTTAATTAATTATTTATGCTCTAATTAATAACGGTAACAAATTGTACCAAATTTATTTTAAAAAAGAGGAAATCGTTTCAGAGCAATCATTTTTAGGTACATGACGTAAATATATTTTCATAGCAATGACGTAAATATTCAAGTAAACCTGTAAGATATATGGCTATGCTAAACAGGATAGTTTATCGAGCCTTAATAACAGTATCATTAATTATTGAGCTTTAATACTATGTCATATATAACATACCTCTATCGTATTTGTTCAACGGCTAACAAGTTTTATTTATAGGGGGCCTACCTTCAATCAGTAAATTCACTGACATTGTATTCACTTTTAAACCCATGAATTCAATTCCTGCAATAGCGCCTGGTAAAATTCCATCGTTGCCGCCATTTTGAAATATCCCATTTCCATTATGACTACCATTAAATGAAATTCTCCTCCACGATTTCAAGGCCAATTAATTTTCAATCGCAAGTGATTAGAGAATCCCGGGAAGTAATAATTGTACATAATAAGAGCGTATAATTAGAAGCCCCAGACCGAGCGCTTGTATGCGTCACTTGTATTGGATTTTATTTGTAACGGTATGCATAAGTCACTAATCTCAGAGCAGCGAACATGAGTTATTGCATCGGGAGAGCCAATCAGCGTTCGACTTTGGTCACGAGTATATCCTAGGATCATTAATAACATGCCCCCTCCACTCTGCCTCCTCTCTATGGCCACACACATCTAATTAATTGCAAGAATAGATATTGTTCCCCCCACGCCAACATTCGATAAACAATTATTTTAATTGAAGTTTATGCAAAGGGGCATGACAACGTCCGGTTGCGATCTTCATTATTCTTTCTGCCAATACGAAGACTTCTTACAACACGACTTGAAAATGTAGTTCTTAGAAGGGGGGGGGGAGAGGTCAATAGTTTAGCGTCAGCTAAGTATTGTAAGTAAGCGTGTGTGTCCGCAAGTGCAAACTAAAATTAAAAGTGTTCAAATGAAAATTGGGCTCATAATAAATATACTAAAATGGCCAAACCTAGATTTGGAAAATGAAACCACCATTTTTAACATCAGGGGCAAAAAAGAAGAGAATTAATTGGGTTAATTAACTATTATTAAAATTTGGTTGTAAACATTAATTACGGGGATTCGACGATTTCCACTTTTTTATACTTTTAAAATCTTAGCCTAGCGTAAAATAAACTAAACCTACTAAATGGTGGCAGTAGGCTTACTATTACGAGTAACTATATTTTTCTTTTTAAAAGTACCATTGTTCTATCTTTGGTCGTCTTGTAAGAACCAAGACCATGATTGTTCAACTAAGGATCCATCAGATCTCGATTTATTTGGGTTTGGATCTGATTTTTTGCGCTGAAACACCAAACTATAAGGAAATACAAAAACTAACCTGTATCTGTTGACTATAATACTATAATGCTCTATCGATTTGTCCAGCCTGTCCTTACATTACCTTAAGTTGTATATCGATTTTTAGATCTTGTAAGTGATTAAATACAATTAATATTGTTTTTTTAGGTGCAAAACTAAAGCTATCACTCGAATATTATATATATTTGTTATAGGCTAGACCTACTCCTGTTGAATTATTATGAAAAAGTAAAAAAATCCATTCGAAATATAAATACTTAGAGTAAAACGATATTGAAGAAAGTATTTTAACAGTTTTTAATGGAACCTAATATTTTCATAAATTACCATTTGAATTAGAAATATTTCAAAAATTCCCTTAACCCCTAATTATTTTTTTACTAAAAAGAAGTTAACTAAACTTTGCATAACATATATCTTGCGTTATATATCTTGTGTTGCATAACTGGACAAATTTTTTGACATATCTGACCTTCTATGATTTTGAAGGGGTTAGCAATTTTAAATATAAAGATAGGTCATGCAATTCACTATTGAAAAGCTTATTAAAAGAGAAACAGAATGGCGTAAACTAGAGCTTAGTATCTTGCTTCGTTTCAAAGTAATGGACATCAAAGTTCTGGGAAATGATATTTGTGTTGTAACACCAAAGCATGTCCTTGTCCGTAAAAACAAATCATTTCAACCTTACCTTTATTTGTAAAACGGCAAAACTGAATGCTATCACAACAATATCAGAAACAAAATTAGGGAGGTATTTATAGCAATACCTCCCTCATTTTGTTTCTGACAGGCATATTTGTTGTGCTAGCATTCAGTTTTGCAGTTTTTCAAATGAAGGTGGATTTGTACTTTACGGACAAGAACATGCTTTGTTTTTGTAATAAAAATATAATTTTTCAGAACTTTGATGTCCATTACTTTGAAACGAAGTAAGATACTAAGCTCTAGTTTACGCCGATCTGTTTCTCTTTTAATAAGCTTTTCGATAGTGTATTACATGACCTACCTTTATATTTGAAATTGTTAACCCCCAACCATCCTCAAGCCGCCCAAAATCTTAGAAGGTCAGATTATTTTCTGTAGCAAAAATAACTTTATGAACACTAAACACTGTGTATATTTACTCTCCTTCCTATATATAGGCCTACCTATAGGGTATAGAGGAGAGCAACTATATTAATACTACACAATAGGCCTAGAACTCATAATGTGACATTTTAAAGGCTACGAATTGCATTTCATAATTTGAGGAATGTTCTACAAAGAAACGATCCAAATACTCATGATGGTTCAAATTACTATCTGACTTTTAAAATCTTAAACAAAAGAATATATGTAAGAGGTAGTGTTGTTTCCTATAGAATGGGAAAATAGTGTTATCTTCATCAGTTAGAAGTTAAACGAAAGTTATTTTAATATTCCTTCCATCTTCAAAAATTACCAGAAGCAGAAAATAAAAAGCAGACATAAATGCAGAGAGTTTGAAACACAAGAATCTCACTCGCCATAAAGGTTTTCTATAATTTCCAACCCAGAAGAATAATCGAACAGTTCACACCAGCTTTTTACCAAACAGAATCGTCGTCTACGAAGAATGCCAACATATCTACAGCAAGAGAACGTTACAGTTTTTTTATATTCGCTTCGGTTATGCCACTAATGTATATATTTACCCAGCTTAGTAAAGCGTTTACCATTTCGGTCGACTTCATTTTCAGTTTTTCATCCGCCATTCGACTCGGTTTTGGTTTTACTGCGAAAAATGTACATAAAATCCCCGGTATTACACATTTCAACGGCGTGTCGCGTTTTTCTATAACGCCCTTATAAGCGCAGAGACGCAGGTGGTCCCCAACAAAAGTCGCCATTTTGGATCGGTTTTATGGACTTTTAACATCGGTAAATGAATGAACGGTTTAAAATGGTATCGCTCGCATTTGCAGTCGACGCATGGTTTAAAAACAGCTTATAAATGGATAGCAGGTTGTTGTCATTTTAAACGCTCAGTCGTCATAGCGACATGCCGCATATCAGATTCTACGCGGTATACATTAATATGGAATGGCTCGCCCAATACGGACTACAACTATGCAAGTGTTTTTTTCTGGGAAAATGGGGAAAAAAGGAGTTTAAACATCGCGATGGAGAGCACGCGTGCCAAGGCTACACAGAATGCCAATAAAACGAAATTATTACTCAAACCATCATTAAGCGTAATAAAACCTTAAACAGAACTTACCTACAGTGAAGTCGCAAGCCCTACAATCTAGACTACCGAGTCGTTTATTCCAGTGATAAAAACTAACTGGCGAAAATGAGAAGCAATCTATTTACAACTTGTAACAAATGTGTATCTTTCAGGTAAAGGTTGTTAAGAGTAATGCTTAAACGTAAACACTTCTATCTTAATAAAATACCGTTCAAATAGATTTATAATACCCTTGAAGTTCTATTCCATGTTTACCTTCTAGTTAAAACGACATACAAAACCAAGCCAACTATTCTAAAACGTCTGTAATTAGCCTAGTATGTTCCTATGTCATTTTCTTCATTAATATTATTTTCAATTATTTTGTTTGTTGAGAACATTTGGCGTTGTGTTTTTGTTTCCTTTATTTCTTGACAAATCTATTCACAAATACCTAAAATTCTATAAACTATACTTATTCCGTCTAGTTTTAAACGAATTACAGTTATTCTAGTATGTTACTATATCATATTTCATAAAATTGTATTTTCATTTACCAATTCAATTATTTAGCTCGTCGATAAAAACAAAATTTAACTACTTAAACTGATTCCATCGTATTCTGGGAGATTCGCCGTCATCACTTTTATTTTTGACAAATAATAATCGATTAACTAGCATAATATTGTAATTTTGTTTCATTATTATTACTACACAGGGTAAAGAACCAAACTTTGGGGATAGTTCTAAGGGTCAAAATAAAGATAAAATCAAGAATAACATTTTCTCCAAAAACTCTTCGTTTTCCAAATATCCGCCATTTTGTATTTTTAACAAAATAATTCATATCTAGAGAAAGGTTTGACTGACATTAACATTAACATTAAGTTTAACCTAACAATGCTATAGCTCAAGAAAAATAATCGATTCTATCCAATCATGCGTTTCAAAACGGCGGCTGGTTGAAAATTTCAAACCTAAATTATTCAAAAACCGTATATTTTTACAAAAAATGTCAAGACACCATTTTTGAAGCCCTTTTGATTCCCTATCGTATGGTGTGATTCCCTATCAAAACAATCGATGAAGGATAATTGCTAAGTGAAAGATAATGACAGTAAATGTACATACAATATTGTATTATTTACTGTTTTGGTATAAAATATACGGTTTTTTAGTAATTTAGGTTTGAAATGTTCAAACGGGATTTTTTTGACACGCATGATTGGATATAATCGTTCATTTTTCTTGCGATAGATCAATGTTAAGTTAAACTTTATTCCAAGTTTGAAATCAATCGGTTAAACAGTTCTCTAATTATGAGTTATTTTATACAAAAAACAACGGCTAGACAGAAAACGGAACATTTTTGGAGCTATGTTTATTAGAACTTTTCATCTTATTTTGATGTGGGGAATCACGCCCTGAATTCTTGGAACCCTTTTTCTGAACATTCTGTATATAAGTTCAAAAGAGAATTTAATGAGAAAGCCTTCTTGTCATTTCTTTTTACTTGTATCTTTTTGCTATTTAAGGTATTCTTTGATTTAATTTTGTTTAATGTGGAATTTATAAATATGTTTTTGTTGCAAGGAGTTCAAATAAAACACTTTATGATTAGTAATACTGTATTCCTTAATTATATATAAAAAATCACTGTTCTGTCTATACTTGCGCTTACAAAGTTTATAGCTATTTACAAACGTTCATTTCCACATTTGTAATGTTGTGCTATATTTTAAAATTAAAAATAATGTTTATATATGTCTGCCATATTTTTGACATGAAAACTTCTTTAAATTCGATGCCGGGTATAAAGTAGACCGGGTATACTTCCATAGTTTCTGTGGAAGTAATGTAAATCTTCGATAATTCGGCTAAAAATAAACACAGCGCCTCCACGCTTTTTTAAATAAAGGTAAAAGTTTGTGTCAGTACCAATCCAACATTCGTGGCAGCCGGTCGTTATATAGGCAATAAGCGTAAATTGAACCGACAATAATTCCGAATAAGTCATGTGATCATAAACTGTAATATATTTCAGGAACTAATTACCCGATCCGAGTGAAGCAAGTGCTGTTTTGAAGAAAATGTGTACAACTCATCCTGGGCTCAAAGTGCGTTTCATAGGAACTTAAAAAGGCGAGGGTGTAAATATTAAAACATTTGAGAATTAGCGGATCTTCTTAAAATGTAGCGATATACTCAAAAATTACAATAATCATCAAATCATTATTTTTTCGAATATTTCCCCTATAATATACAATAATCTTGTATTTAACGTCTTTACCTTTGAACTACATTTTTTGCAAGAAGAAGTCGCTACTCGAGACCTTCCATCAACGAAACACCAATACTCATGCCTAAAACATCACTGGGGGTCCCAGAGCTCCGATGAAGGCACGATCCCAAGTACGAGCGAAGACGTCGGGCTAACACAGAAGAATCTGTTACCCGAGACTGTGCCGGCAACCGAACACCATTGACCTGCACCTGGGCATCACTGGCAGAGGTATCCCGGATCTACGATGAAGGCCCGTCTCGAGTCCGGAAGTGAAGAGTTGCCTGAAACAGAAGAAACAGTGAAAAAATCGTTCCCCGAGACCGGTGACCGAACACCTTGGCCCATACCTAAACATCACTAACAGAGGGATCCCGGAGCTACGATGAAGGCCCGTCTCGAGTCCGGAAGTGAAGAGTTGACTGAAACAGACAGTACAATCGATTAGTGCTAGAAGAAAATCGCTACCCGCAACCCGACCGACAATCGGACTACGGGAGACTGGAATAAAGAGTCCGCCGGCGTTGTGTTATGATCGTCCGTCGAAGAAACGTGGATTGTTCTGGATGACTTCTCGCAACCCGCAGTAACCGACATCAGGTAACAGGAGAACTCCCCAATGAAGGCGTCCGCCGGCGACGATGAGTGTACGTCCGTTAGTCTTGTTCGAAGAAGGCACTACTCCGGGTCCTGCTGTGTTGTGTTGTCGTCCGTGTCTTGAGCTGAACCTTGATAGTGTCTTTGAACCACAACTAAGTTGGAGGCTACAACTGCAGCAAACTGACGACCATGCTAACCACTAGGATTCGCCACTCTCTATATAACAATCATGTTTATATTTACAGATTTGTAAGCAATGTATTTATTTTTCCATTTTATTTATATTATTTTATCTTATGTTATTATTATTTCGATTCTCATTATCAGAGAGTTAGGTTGGTTCTTTTCCTACGTCGACCACTAGTTAGATTTATATCGAAAATGTTTATCTTATATTTACAAACAAGAGTTAACACCGCTCATATATAGTTTACAATAATATAGACTTTGAACTTTAATATTTAACACAGAGCAAAATAATTTAGCCCAACAGACTTTGATCATACAAACTGATAAAAAAGCAATTATTGTATTTGCACTTAAAACAATTACGCACCAAACAAAGTGTGGTGGTTATAGATGGGGGAATTTCATTTTGTTTATTATAACATTAATGAATATTTGCTTAAACATCTTGAATCTGCATTTTTCGTTTCAAATCGAAATAAAGCTCCGTAGAGAATTACAATTTGCAAATAATCCGAAAATTAAGCGTCTCTCACTCTCGCTTGTCTATGTAAAATAACTGACTGGAAAGTTTGTAATATTTTCGACAACGTTTCGTGTTTACTCAATCGAGTCTAGAATAATAAAAACATTTTCAAATTCACGAATCATTTGTATATAAATTATAAGTGTGAATGTTTCAATTGTTTACAAAATGTTACCACTTGTTTAAATTTAAACATAATCCTAAAACGAAAGAAAATTTACACCAAGGCTTGATTATTAATCAAAAGATTTAAATTAATTGTGCTTTTTAAATTATTCAAGAGTCCCTCAAAATCTACTAAACTATCAATCAATTGAGGATGACGACCATGTCATCGAAATGTACATAATGGTAACGTATTAAACATAACTTACAATTTAGTTGTTTAGTTATTGTTTTTGTTCCTTGTTTTGTGGTTCGTTTTTTGATTTAAATCAGTATCAATTGCAGCCCATTCTGTTTGTGTTACTCGCATTTCGTAATATCGCTTTGATCTCCGTAGAAGTAATTCCATTTTGGAAGAAACATATTTTATAAAAAAATGTAAATTGTTTATAAAGAGCAAGACCACACGAGAGAAGTGTAAACTTTTTAACACAACTTCCGAAATGAGGAAGCACAATGTCCATTTCAGAAGTATTACCAATTAAACTATACATTGTGTTAACATTAACGGGTTAAGCCTATGACGTCAACTTTTTATTGAAGTCTAAACTTCTGCAGGCACACTTCGGTGCTATGATTTGCTGGAGGGTGAATCGGAATTTACTGTCACGCATTTTCTGAAACGCTCTATTGTGAAACGCTCGTTTTGCTG
>JAGFPH010013326.1:6980-26868 GCA_018207615.1 Philaenus spumarius
ATTTTAAATGATTTTTATATAGGGATATATTTTGAATTGTTACAAATTGTAAATAATATTACTAATTATAAAACAGTAAAAAAGGTTGTTTTTGTATGTTTTCTTAATATTATGTTCCAATTGTCTGATGGTGAGTAAATAAATGTATCAATAAAACGAAAGTGAATACTTACGCATCGTTCCAGGAGGCGTTTTCCTACAAATGTGTACAGGTGACGGTTGCAGACGTTGGTCAATATTTGTTTAGCGTCTTTCACCGAATCATCATTGCTATAAAGAATATCATAGGTGATGTGATCTGTAAGACAAGCCAACGATTCCCACGACCGATGGGCGTGTTTTAATTTCAATCTGAAATCATTTGTTGGAATATGTTTAGAAGATTATTAATAATTACTTGAATTTAAAATCTACAATATTGAACAATACTTTTCGGCTCGGCCTATAAACGCAGGTGGATTTTGAAGTTCAAGTAATTTAGCTAGAGGTGAAATAAATTTATTTGTCTCTTGTGCTAAATGTTGTTGGTAATATTTAGGATTATATCAATTTTTAATGGGACCGATATTGTATTTCGTATACTCCATTCCTATCGTATACTTCCCTTTCTTCTATAGACCTACTTAATCTGTTCTTTATAGTGTTGTTCGTATTTAACGCCGCTTTCACATTGTATTTCCCAAAAAGTTGTTTCATTTTGTAAGTTTCCTTTCCAGTGGAGGTAAATCCCGCCCAGATATTTTACCGTTTCCTTGTAACTTTTATCTTATTGTTTAAATTTTGTTTTATTTTACGAATAAATTTTCTTGTTATTCCCTTTTTTATATCCATTATTCTCAGCTATCTTGAATATTGGAAGCGTACGATAAAAATGGAGTATACGAAATAAAGTGTAAGTGCAACGCAACATATATAGGCCAAACGGGACGAAAAGTAAAAACAAGTTTTACAGAACATATTTATTTATTTCTCTCGCCTTTGACAAAAATAAAGGCGTCATAGCAAGCGTCATTATTACAGGACTATTAAAAAATTACATAGACAACAAACACAACATCAGCACCAGCCAAAACCAAAAACTACAAAACACATCAATAAACAAAATAACCAATGATATTCACATTCAAATGTGATAGCAACAACATCTAAAATACAACAAAACATTAATTTTTCTTCTTTTTGCAACTTTATGCTTCTTAAAACTAATTTGAATATATATTAAATTTCAATACTATCAATACTTTTTACATTTAATATAATTTTGTGCTTCCAAAAATTACTTTCCTAATATAGTGCCCTGAAACATATAAGAAAGAAAAGCACCTCCATCATTCGGTAGATGGCAGTCCCATGAATTCTTCTACAGAATAAAAGGTGCCCTGCTTCAAGTATCTCAACACTTCCCTCTTAAATGCATTTTCATCTGTCATTGCCTTAAGCCTATGTGGAAGACAGTTGTGTAGGATTGCCCCAGAAACTGCTGGTGACTTTGAAGTTTGAGAAAGCCTGTGTTTAGGAATGGTTAAATTGTATGTTTCTCTTGTATTGTATCTATGTACCTTATTACAGTGTACATCTGCGTGGAACTTCGAAAACATCATGACACTCAGAATATAAATCGATGGGAAAGTTAAAACATCAAGCTTTTTGAAAAGAAGGCGGCAAGAATCTGTATGCTTCTTACCAAAGATAGCCAGAAGTGCGGACTTTTGAATTTTAAAAACCTTTAACATTGATCTCGTTGAAGCATTTCCCCACACAGCAACACCATATTGAATATGACTGTAAAAAATACCATAATATGCCATCCGAAGAACCGACAAAGAGCAATACCTTGATAACGTCTTCAGAACATAAATTGAAGAGTTTAATTTTGCGGACAATGCACTTATATGATTACTCCAATTCAATTTTGAATCAATTGTCAAACAGAGAAATTTTATATTTTCTACTTCAATTAATTGATAATTATCTGCAAAGACGTCTATTGCACTGCAATCTATTCTTTGCTGAGAATGAGTATTAGATCATATAAATACGAAAAAAGAGATTCAAATTACTCTACACATCTACTAAATGAGGGTCATTTGCCATAGGAAATTTTAAAACTTAAGGATGAACGGAAAAATATTTTTAACGAACAAGTATACAATCAATCAGAAATAACATTCCAAAATCTGAAAATGTTGAAAGCGTTAAAGAATAAAATAAACACGTAGGTTTGTGTAGCTATCGGAACGTGTAGCCGGAGGCAGTACCGGTTGGAGGAGGGGCGGGGCTAGACTGTATATAAAGACGAGTCCCAAACGCATGAATCCAGTCCTGAAGTAGGTCTCGAGAATGGAGGAACTCCGAAACGCATCGACGAACTCAAATAGAAAGGCTAAGCTAGGATTGGCAGAAAATTGTGTACTCAAACTGATCGTTAATAATCTTCTTAATCTAGAACAAAGTAAGAAAAAATACACACCTCTTGTTTCCATTTACACAATAGCCGTTGTCACCTGCAGAAGCAAACGCGTCTATGTACCTGGAACAGTTTGCAATAATAAATTAATCTATTTAGTCCATAGCTGGTATCAGAGCTTAATGTTAAGTTAATGCTTGCAGTAGTGTGAACAAATTGAAGCGATATCTTTTGCACTTTCAGAAAATTACATGTGCTGTTTACTTTAGTGGGAAATAAAATATAACACAAAATATTATTTGACTCTAGTGTTATTCACATTGTCCAAGTTGGTTGAGTTCAAATAATCTTACAAGTGACAAACATTAATAACAATTAATCCTCTTTATGTAGCAGCTAGATTACAGGACAAAATCTAACATATATAAAAGCGATGGGTTTCTTTGCAAAATCTATACATATAAAAGCGAAATACCACTCACTCACTCATCACGATTTCTCAAAAACTACAGAACGGATTGAAATGAAATTTGGTATGTAGCTTCCTCTAGGGCCATAGGTGCTCACTAAGAAAGGGTATGAAAAATTTTGAAATTTTAGGAGGGGTTTGGGGGGATTAAAGTTACTAAAATCATATTTTCAGATCTTTTATTATTATGACAATAGTGCTTTCATTATTTAAGATCTATATATATATAATCCAAATACCACTCACTGACTGAACACTTAAAAAGAATACAATTACGTTAAAAAGACTAAAAATACCAACCACCACGGGCAACGCCGTACGGGTCAGCTAGTCTTGTATGTTCTCAAAAACAAAACGTAACACAACAAGACTGAAATATTATTTCATAGTTGTTCAGTACTTTAAAACAAGTAGATTTAAAGGTATTTTTACAGTGTTATTCACTTGCATGCCATGACTTTCATTAGGCAATGATAACCTCTCAGGATTTTCGCCTTATATAAAAAAAAAAAACTTTTTATTTGTTTATCTTCTTTGGGAGGGATTTTTGTGTGCCATTGTTGTTTACTTGCTGTTATCGCTTGTCCGCTTTAGTGTAGACACCATCTGCTTTTCCCTTCCGTTGCGTTTTGGGTAGTGGGCATTGTTGAGAACACATTAATCACAATGGGAATTGTTGGAACTGTCCGGTTTTGTTTCCTTCACGTTTAACATCCGTTTTAGGGGGAAAGAAGCTACCGCAACAAGTCTGGTGAAACGGATACCGGGTCCGTCAGAAAGAAGGAAGGATTAGATACAACAGTTAGGCACTGATATTGTTTTTGCCACCTGCTGGTTGCGTTCGTTCGTTTTCGTTATCTCGAAGGAATTTTTATTTTTTTCTCAATATTTTTTCAAGACGACGTGGTACTAAAGGGGACAGACAGCGGGATGAAAAAACAAACAGTTCGAATAACCTATCCCTTTCCTCCCATTTTTAGAATAAAACGGAATCGTAACTCAACGGAAGGAAAAAAGCAAATGGTATAAACCTACACTCAGTGCTCTGTCATCTCTCGTATCGTTTCTGTTGTGCGTGTTTTTTTACTGTACTGTGCAGGTTTTAGTGCTTGCTGTTCGTTGGTATTACGACAGTGTTCTTCTGTATTCGTTACAGTGTATTTGTTTTACATTGTGTGTAGTTGTGTGTTTTCAACATATCAGGAGTGAAACATTGATCGTTGGAAAACCAGTCATGGCGTCCGGTTTGTTTCGGCTGATAATTTTCTGTATTTTCTGATAATCCAACCTTTTTTGCATTCCAACCATACCCCCAGTCCCAAAAAGGTGACAGATTAGAGGGATTCTACTATACTAATCATTGAGTCTTTGGGTCAATTACTCATAATTTTAAACATTTGTATGTAACATTGTTTTTAAAATCAGTAGAGTCCCGCTATTACAAACCCCGCTATTCCGAAAATCCGCCTATTCCGAACAGAATACAGAAAAAATACCGATTTTTTTAAACATAAAAACAGGAGAAATTGAAAAGACGTTTGTGAAAAAACGTACATTTATTATTATACAAATAAGTTAAATAGATACATACATAGAGCCTAAGCTTGATGAAAACGCCTGAAACCAAATTGGAATGAAAGCTGGTTTTGTTTCCTTCACGTTTTCTCCTTTGTTTTCGTTATCTCGAAGGAATTTTTTTGTCAAACTTTTTCAAGATATTGCGGTACTAATGGACAGAATGCGGGATGACGAAACGGACAGTACGAACAACCTATCTCTTCCCTTCCATTTTTAGAAGAAATCGGAATCGTAACGCAATGTAAAGAAATAACCCTAGACCGGATAATGTAACGCAACCGGGTGGTGTAAACCTATACTAGAGCGAGGCCAAGAGCATTTGCCGCGTCTACGTGTGATATGAGTTTAGTTTGAGAGTTCACCTCCTCCTCGCTTTCCTTAGAGCCAATCAATGCTGTACATAACTGACACTAGCAGATGTCCCAGCACTTAATTTACGCCTTAACAAATCAATACGTTGATATTATTCATGTAATCCGCCTATTCGGAATTCCCGGTAAACCGAACAGTGTTCGCTCCCAATTAGTTTGGAATAGCATGACTCTACTGTATGTATATTGATACAATTTCATATCTCAGTTTAGGGGAGGGGTGGTAAAAATTTAAAATTTTCAAGAGTAAATAAAATTTTATTGGCTTACATAAATGAGTATGAAAGAAATTATTGGTCCAGCCTATAAATTTAGTGGTTTCAAGTATCAAGTTATGAGAGTTGGGATTAACGAATACAAAAACTAACGAATAGAGTAACTAGTTAGTTTTTTGACTAACTTATAACTCTACTCGTTAGTTTTTTTTAGCATTAACTTCTAACTGTAACTAGTTAGAAAAATGAGTAACGAATAGAAATTCAAACGAGTTAGATTTATAAGCAAAGGAATATTTTGAAAAGGACCATCTCGGTCAACAAACAGCAGAAACTCGAACAATGGGTTTGTTTAGTCGGAGTTGGCCCGTTATGATTTCTCGGAATAGCGATAACTCAAGGTTGTGTGAGGGGCTGGAAAAGAAAGGTCAAGGGACTAGAATAGAATGTTGAGGGGAGGGGCGGGGTTGTTGACTTTGTCACAAACAATCACGAGCACACTTTCTCTTTTTACTTTTAGATCACTCGGCGCATCAGCTATGTGTACTTTGGTTTTTGAGAGGGGTTGAGATGAACAATTGCACAATCAGTAGACCGGTTGTCGCCGTGGTACTAACTTACTTTTTGTGCTTTCAATCTTGTACAATTAATTGCCCAAGTGGTGTGGAAAGTGTTTACTGTTTTGTAGAACTGTTTGTATTGCTGGCGTGTTGTTTATAGTTTAATTAAAATTCGTTTATATAGTTTAAAGTTTAGATAGTTATAGATTGTTTAGTAGTAGGCCTATAGTTTCATTTGTTAAAATGAATGAAGTTTTGTGGCCAAATTTGAGTAAACTGTTTACTCAAATTAACCGGGACAGCAACAGTAACAATGTTACGTTCAAGTGTCTTTTATGTTTGCCGAAGAACAAGCAAAAGTTAAAGCATCTGTTACATCGGCTTCCAATTTAAAGGCGCAATTTAATACTTTTAAATAAATAGTTAATACTTACAACTTTATGGTGGTAGGTAACTTTACTGTTATAGAAATAGAACACGTAAATAAATGTCAAACTATTTAGTGTTGACTTTTTTTAGGACGTAGAGGGTTTGAAAAGTGTTCAAACCAATTTATAGAGATCTCTGATCTTATAAAATATTTTTTAAAGTCATGGTTTCTTATATATTTCTAATATATATATATATATATATATATATTAATGGGATATGAGTAGAAATAAATTATAAAAAAAAATCTACATAAAGGCCTACCTATTATATTTTCTTAGTTTAAAATTGTATCTAGGCCCTTTTAAATTTATATAAATTATAAATATTATATCTTTTATAAATTATAAGTGTTTGTTTGGGAGTAAATAAGTTATTATTTTCTTATAGTAGTCTACATGTTATTTACTACTAGCCTATATAAATTAATGTTTTGCAATTTCTAGTTACCGTTGTTTGGTCTAAAAAATAATTTATATGTTACAGTACTTTGCACATTTTGTAGATTTTTCTTCTTTTTTTTTTTAATTTGCAAATAAAAACAAATGTTTTACCTGACACAAACATTCTAAACAATACCTGGGAAATATTTAAAATAACATAACAATATGTAATTTTGTTTACTTTTTCTAGTTGAAGTAAATAAAAAACCGACTAACTTATAATTTTATTTAGTTACTTTTTTTGGAGACTAACTTCTAACTTTAATCAGTTACTTTTTTGCTGACTAACTTCTAACTTTATTCAGTTAGGATTTTTCCTGGCTAACTTATAACTCACTCAGTTATTTTTTTGATCGACTAACTCTAACTTCTATCAGTTACTTTATTAGACTAACTTTCCCAACTCTGCAAGTTATAAACGTCATGCATTTTATATGAAAAAAAAACATTTCTTTGACATACAGAGACATGAAAACTGTGTGACAACAGCCAAAGTAGACTCCAAATCTTAATTTCTTCTTTGTTTGGTTTTTTTACTACTCTTTTTTTTTTATGTCAGCTGATAAAGATGGCTCCTCAACCATGTGATAACTCTCTGAGAACATTAGTTGTGCGGAAAATAAACTTGGACTTTCAGTATATATTTGTTTTGTTTTTTTTGTGATATTTAGGAAATTTTTCTACTAAATTATAAAAATGTATTCTTCTGAATTATAAATTAAACATAAAAATGGTAGTGACTGGATATTTATTTTTAATTACTGTAGTGTAAATAGTTTAAAATTTTTTACCAATTGTGTTTTTTGTAAAAAAAAGGTGCGTAACATAAACTTTGGTTTTTTAATATACCTATTTTTTTTGGTTTTTTGGTGGATTTTTATGATTTTTTTTAATAATGTATAAAATATATTCTTCTTCAATAATAATTATGCTTTAGTATGATAGTGAATGATTCAAATAGTGTTATGGCACTACACATTCAGTTTTTACAAAATTTTAGTTTTAAAACCAGCTGTTTGAGATTTTTTACTTCGGTTTTCATTAACATGCCTGAGTATTGAAATCATGCGATAATGTTTGTGTGTCTGTCTGTATACATAACACAATGTATGCACTCACAGACGTCGTAGAAAAAAAATGGTGGTGCCAAAATCTTCGTAATTTTATTGCGGAGAGTTGAAAAGCTTTTGAGCTTTCTAGCATGAGTCGTAGCGCTTCGGGGGGTCACGCTTTTGGGTCATTATTTTGAAAACATTGGGTCAAAACTTTGAAATTACAGTGTGGGGTATCGTTTTCTATGTTTTTGGATACGGGAAAACCGATTTCGACAGTTATTTAAAAAAAAAAAAACAACAACCGAAGTCTCGAAAAAGTGTTCCATCTTTTCATCTTGTTTAAAATTAATGTAATAACAGTTGACCAGTTTCAATCTGAGAATCAGCATCAGTTCTGTCTTTTTTAGGAGAGTTAAAAAAACACGGTTTGGCAGTTTTAGACGAATCTTGCATACTGGGCCTGGCACTAAAAGGGTTAAACAAAACTATCTACAGTAGTCTAGGCTAATTTAAACACTCACATTGTTTCAATGTTTTTAACGACACGGTGCTGATAGGCCTTCTGGTGGAATTCAGCTCTCATCCTGAACATGGCGTATAAAGTGTCTATTTCTTTTCTTTTAAAACCAATCCTAAACGATCCGTCGTCTGTTTTAACCACCGCGCAGAATTCCAGTATTCGGAAATAATCGAAATTGGAGTTTAAATTTAGATGCAGTTTATCCCGCAGAAGATAGTCCCATTTATCGACATCGATGCCGTTGAATTTATTCGCTACAATCTGCAAACGAAAAGGTATAGTAAAATATTAAGTTGCAATGAATATATATACCATGGACATAATAAATAACTAATGAGCTTGACTTGTGAGAAAGTAACTTAGATAAAATAAAACCTGAACACAAAATCTCACAATAAATACGTTTACTAACCTCAAACGCATTTCAACGACAATGTTGTCATCCTCAGTGATGCACGGGCTACAGTAACCAAACTATATCTCCAAGTTGAGTTTAAGTTTGGTTACTGTAGCTCGTGCATCACTGAGGATGGCGACATTGTCGTTGAAACGCGTTTGAGGTTAGTAAACATATTTATTGTGAGATTTTGTGTTCAGGTTTTATTTTATCTCTACCATGGACAATCAAAATTATTAATTAATGATAGGCTTAGGCCTTGTCTTAACCTTCTGCACTCTATTTATTTGACACTTGGCTCCTCCACCAAATCCGATTAAAATATTACTGTTTGAAGAAGTATTTTTGTAAATTCGCCAAAAAATTACTATAAACAGTAAACATAACTTATTATATGTCTAATAATAAGTTAAAGATGCCATTGTTGAATGAAAATAGCATTTTTTTATAACCAACGTCAAAGGATGAAGTAAGAATCATAATTGATAATTTAAAGGATAAAGCTGGAGGGGTTGATGACATAGGTACATGCGAGAGTACTTAAAAATATTTGTGAAAATATAGCTGAACCTTTAACATAAATATATCTTTTATTTATGTGTTGAATTATCAGTATGGCCTAATGTACTTAAAAAGGCTGAAATTGTTTCAATTTTTAAAGCAAATGATAAAAGTATGGCAAAAAATTATAAGCCTATATCTCTTATTTTGAATATTGCAAAGATTTTTGAGAAATTAATTTATGAAAGAATTTTTGAATTTAAAAAAAAACAAAATACTGTTTAAAAAACAATCTGGTTTTATAAAGGGATTAGGAACAAAAGATGCCTTGAATTATATTACCAATGTGATATATCAATGTTTAGATAAAAGTAAACCAGTTATTGTAACATTTCTAGATTTAGCGAAGGCATTTGATACAGTGGATCTTGGGATTTTGTTGGATAAACTTTACTGTTATGGGATAAGAGGTAGTGCACTGAATTTGTTATCGAGTTATTTATCGAACAGACAACATAGAGTTAAGTTAAGCAATAACATATTGAGTGATATAAAGAAATTAAAACTGGTGTACCGCAAGGGTCAATTTTAGGACCACTACTTTTTGTTATATATGTGAATGACCTTCTTGATGAAGTTAATAGTGGTGATATTGTATCTTATGCTGATGATACTGCTGTTATAGCTGAAGGGAAAACATGGCTTGAAACTAAAAATAATATGACTGAAATATTGGAAAAAATAGATCTATGGTTAGAGGCCAATAAACTGACTTTGAACATTGATAAAACGGTTTATATCACTTTTGGTAACTACTGTGACAGCGTTTCTGTGGATATGGAAATAACAATTAGAAATAAAATGTTAAATAGAGTTGAAAGTTGTAGATAATTGGGAGTAATAAATTGACTATGATATGAAATGGAATAAGCATAATGAATGTATAATAAATAAAACCAAATATCTTACTTATGTTTTTTATAAATTATCTAAGTTTGTGGAGTTCTCTTATGGTGATTTACTATGCTCTTTTTCAGAGTGTTATAAGTTATGGGATAGTTGCTTGGGGTGGAGCATACTCTAATAATTTAAATATCTTGCAACAACTACAGAGTAAAATTTTAAAAATAATAAAGAGGAATGTTTTTGAAATAAACAATTGTCCTTTAAACTTCGAACAATTATTTTGTTTGGAATCAATGGTATATCACTATAATGAACTTAAATGTAAATATTAAATTTCAACAAGTAGAACTAGAAATAAAAGTATTGTCTTACCAAAAATTTGTAAAACAATTGGCAATAAGAATGGTTATATTGTTGCTGTTAAATTGTTCAATAGATTACCTAATGAATATAAAACATTAGCAACGAATAGAAACAATAAACTTGTTAAGAATAAGTTAACAAAATGGATACAAGAAAATGTATAATTTTAATATTAAATTTAATTATTATTATATTTATTAATTGTTTAGTTATTGTTATTGTTTGGTTTTTATTGGAATCTGATAGAAGATTTCTATTTTTGTTAGCAAACATATTTATATTGTTATCTCCTACATTTTGCATGCTTGATATATTTTATATTCTTAGTTTATAGTTTAATTAGCATGTAATATGCCAGTTTCCTACGCACAGGTTTTTTCATACCTCTGTAGGAATTACTACTGTATAATAAAAATACATATAAAATATACAACATTTTGTTCGGAATAAATCAGAGAATAAGGAAAAAATTGGTGAGAGATTAAAATACAAATTTTTTATTGAGTAGGCCTATTATGAATATAGA
The DNA here is from genome assembly GCA_018207615.1 of Philaenus spumarius. Lineage (NCBI taxonomy): Eukaryota > Metazoa > Arthropoda > Insecta > Hemiptera > Aphrophoridae > Philaenus > Philaenus spumarius. The sequence continues at coordinate 17,721 of JAGFPH010013326.1, forward strand.
CGGTCAGAAAATCAATCAATGATTTTGTTTTGTAATGCAATTAAAAATAACAATAATAGAGTTTAGAGCTTTGAAAATACTTTTTTACTCTAAATTTGACGATTATAAATAATTAAAAAAATAGTATTGAGGTTTAACAAAATTATTTTATTGAGTAGGCTTATTTTAAATATATATATGGTCGAACAAGAAAAAAAAAGTTTTTGTATGAACTTAAAGTAGTAATAAAAGTGATTAGAGCTTTGAAAATACTTTCGACAGTAAATATGCCAAATTGTATTTGTATTTATTAAAAAATGTATATTAACAATAACATTTTTGGGAAATAATGGTGCATAACCATGGCAACATATAGTTTAAAAAGTAACAATAAAACAAAAACAAAGTTTACTACAATATATTTACATAAACAAAATTTACACAAAAGAGCTTTACAAAATAATAACGTATAGAAAAAAGAAACACCAATTGAAAAAACACGAACAAAAGTTACAAGTCGCAACGCAACAGACGTAATACATTTGGGCTAATTTTTGTATACTAAGAAAAACTGTATGGAGTATTTTCTGTAAATGTGCAAATGTTTAACTGTAATCTTTCTAACCCTAAAGCTAATATTTTTCCCATGTGCTATTCCTAAATCTATCAACTGCACGGGATCAACTCCACAGAATTTCGTGTCATTTTTGAAACCATGGAGTTGATTTACCAGGCTATTTAAACAAATCAAAAGAATATTCTTACTGAAAGTATAGCTTTCAGGCTTTCAATATAAACAGTTATATAAATAGTGGAACACTTTGTTGTTTTTACGGAATGTTTTAGTCAACTGTGAGGCCGCTCCATTTTGAGAGTGTAAAACACAAACCATTTAACTTTACTGCTGGTATTCTATTTTCAATGTAAGCCATAGGAGGTATGGCTAGAAAAAACTCTTCTTATTATTTTTTCCTTTACAACTATCCCTACACATTTTCATTTGAATTTTCCATTGTTCAAAACAATTTTTTAAGTCATTTTCTGAAAGAGTGTTCATGCTCTCAATCGCTTTCTCCTTCACAGCTTCCACTGCAGCAAACCGAATTCCTTCACTTTCGGAAACATAAAAACGTCACACAGAGCTAGGTCTGGTGAGTAGGGTGGACGTTCCGACACAGGGATCCCATCCTTGGCCAAAAATTACTTAACCCTACAACTGTCAATGATAATGTTTTGCAACGCCAAGTCATTTCGGTACGTGTGCAAGCATATTTTCAAAAATTCGCCAGATATAGTAATTGTATCCAAAAGTGTTCTGTACATTTTTTGTAGAGAAAGGTTCAAAGAATTCATATATGCAATTAAAAAAATTATGATGTAAAATTGTAAAAGTTATTAGCTCAAGAAGCAAAAAATGTTCAGTAACGAAAGGAAAAAGTTCAACTTTAGGCCAACATAACAAGTAGTAAACATTTTTTGTAATTTTTTTGTAAGCGTAAAAAAGTTTTGTAATTTAGTTCTAAGTAGAACTGTATAAAAACATTTATCTATTTCAAATTTCTTATTTTGAAAACACCAGTTTTTATGTTCCAAATACACGATTGCTAACAAAACTAGGCCTAGTTTGAAACGTAATTTACTAATATATGCTTTGCCCCCAAAAATGAAATAATATAACAAAGTGTAGAGAATAAATCAAAGAATTGAACTGTATGCTTGTATATTACCTTATAAAAGTGTTTTACTTAGAATCAATTGAATTACAAAAGTGAGATGAAACAAATGAAACCTCGTGCGGACAAAGGGAATTCAAAATATGACCGTTGAAGACAATGGAAACAGCCTTGTTTCGCAATCTCAAACGGTAGTATGAATTCTGCGCAAATATGAACTTCCAACTGCTGTTTGCATAACATCCAACAAGTCAAATATAGTTTGCTTTACACCAAACGAAAGATTGAACTTTGGTCTATAAATAGATATAAAAAAGTCTATTGAAATAATTCGAATTACAAGAGATATCTCGAACGCAAAATGTGCTGTTTTATTGGTTGAAATCCGACCAATTGCAAGGATCTACAAAACGCCCCACAACTTTAGAACTGTTTGTCCGATTTTTTATTGGACGGCAGTGTCGGATAGGTAAAAGTGTGATGAATCCTTCAGTATACAGGTATGACTCGGAAAAAATACCGGGCGAGCTGTAGGGAGAGACATAGAAACTGGAATTAAAGGTGGTTTCGGAGCATTAAAGTTCACGCGATATTGGCTTTTAGAAAACTCAAAAACTGCAACGATGATTACGTATATACATTTTAGAAAAAACTTGTAAATAAAAAAATTAAAGTTTAGATCATTTCCTTTCCAACAGTTGTTGATTTATTGCGATTGGATGATTTTTAGTGGGTGAAATATTCAATACAAGTTGAGTTGTCACAGACTACACAATTCACTACGGCAGGGCGTTGAGACCACTTAATTTGAGTGGTCCGACAGTTAGAGTGTTAACAGTCAGTGCCGTGGGGCTGGGGCGTTATCCTGATGAAGAATCCATGATTTGTTCTTCCACAACTCTGGTCACTTTCTTCTTACTCGCTCACTGAGAACGCCTAGAACATCAACATAATATTCTTTATTCACTGTTTGACCTTCAGTAACCCAATTTACATACAGAATTCCATGGATGTCGAAAAAAAACAATCATCATGGCCTTGAATTTTTATTTGGACATTCGAGTTTTCTTCAGTCTTGGTGAATGCAGGCTCTCCCAGAGCATCGATTGGCATTTAGATTCTGGGTCACAGATAAAAAACCACGATTCGTCACACGTAATTATTTTTTCCAACAGTTTACGATCTTTCTTGATATCAGAACAAATTTCCATCCGTGAGTCAGTCGTGAGGATTTTTGGGCACCATTTTGGAACACTTTTTTCATACATATTTGTTTTCGCCATTCCGACTATTGATTTTATTACAATAATATTACAACTTACTGTCACAATAGTCTAATTTTCCTTTTTCTTTACTACGGCCGTTTCGGTTATTCAACCATCATCAGGATTGCTGGGTAGTTCCCGTTGTCAATATTTAAAATACATAAAAAGATATACATATACACAAAACACAACACTTAACACATAACTTTCACTGTGCATCTTTTTCTGCCCCGTGTAGTAGGCCTACTGTCAAGATGCGTACTGTACATTTTGTCTAACCTGTATCGGAGGTAGGTGGGAGGGATTCTTATCTAAACTAGATATTATTGTGTCATAGATTATATTAGAGTCTAATTTTAGTTTCTTGTTCAACAATGAACTAATATCATTTTTAGTCTGTTTATATATTTCGAACTCTTCTAGTGTGATCATTAATTTTCCCATTTTACAAGGATGCAATATTGTTAATGATTTTTCAATGACGGAATATTTGCGATCGGCCTCAATTAAATGTTCTGTAAATTTCGATTCGACTTTTTCTGGGTTAGCCGACTGTGCCGCTGTTGGAATGTGCTCTTTAAATCGGTTTTTAAAAGACCTGCCTGTTTGTCCTATGTATTTTTTTGTACAATCTGAGCATGATAATTCATAAATACCTGTACTGTCAAATTTGTCATTGTGTCTTTTCTTTTTTCATGTAATATTTGACGAACTGATTCTTTGTCGACTCCTGCAGTCTCGCCAACTGCACGGATACTCAAACGGCGATCTTGACGGATGAGATGCAATGTTTTTATCCGTTTTTGAAGTTGAAGGATGTCCTGGGCGTGGATCATCTTCGATACTTTCTCGCCCTTCTTTGAAACATTTATACTACTCAAAAACTCGTGTACGTGACATACATTCATCCCCATACACTGGTTGTAAGAGAGTATAGTTCTCTGTTGTGGATTTACCGAGTTTCAATTAAAATTACATGTTGATACGTTACTCAATTAAAACGCCTACCATTTTTCCGACGAGCGGCAGATACACGGTTCGTCACAAACGAAGGCTATGGCCTAACTGAGCAAGCTAGTGTTGTCGAACCAGCTGGACTGTAGAGGGGGATGTCAGACGACTCGGCAGTAAGGCGTTTGACCTTGAGGCTTGTGCCGTTTGTCTCACAGAAAACCAGTCCCGTTATTTTCTAGCCACACCTCGTATAAGCTTTCGGAAACTCGCAGCGGAACAAAAAATAAGATGTAAAACAAATTGAAAATTTCAGAACTGAAAGTGTCCCTCTTTTGGAGAATGCCTCACAATTAAAAACAGGCCTAGCTAGGCTCCGTATTAAGATTTGATACACATAGATTAGCCTGGTTAACTAAGTCTAGACGTAATTAAAGGCCGTGTCAATTTTTAAAACAATCTGTTGAACTATTCTGAAGGTGAAAATTATTTAGTAAAAAAACAAAATAGCAGCTAGAAGTGAAAACTGAGCACTTCAGAACCTGTGAGTATTGTTTTACTGTAAATAATGTAATAAATAAGTAGGCAAATTATTGGTCCATAATTTTTACACCTGTATATTAAAAATTAAAATAAATGTTATGAAATAACATGAGAATTTTATGAGAAATAACTATAAATAAATGGGCACACTATCTCCACAACTTAGTATATTTACTGCTTGCGGAATAAACAAATATTTGATTTAAAACTGAATTTACCTCGTAAAGAAATAGTTTTTCCTTTCTGCGATATTTATGTCCATCAGCTTCATTCAAACCACGTATGAGATCTTTGATAAAGAGCCGCTCTTCATCTTTTATACCGAAATCGAGGAAATATTCGTTGAACCTCAACGATATTGCGTCAAAAATATCGACAGAGACCATTTCATGCTGAAAAATAAAACAATTAAACTTTAAATTGTAAATACATTAGGGTCTTTTCTGTTATATCCCCGCATTTACTAATTATTTTCTATAGAATGAGGATTAATCGGGATAGAACTACAAAATAAATGTGAAATATAATATTTACTCACCATTTAAACGTATAATTGTTGGGAAAAAAATAATAAACAATTTTTAAACATGCACAACTTTATTATTCGACTCTAGGCTAACCTATGGCAACAGAAATGCAAAAATAATAATAAAAAAATACCTAAAAGGTTCTAACCTAACCTATTTAGTCACAGTATGTTTACCTGTATTCAACATTTAACAGTAAAATGTATAACAACGTCGTTGACTGCAAAAATATTAGGCTAGAGTCGAATAGTAAAGTTATACGTTTGCGAAAACAATTACAGTAGAAGCCCTGTTATCCGCCCTTGCTTAAACCGCCCGCCGGGTTAACCGCCGACGTTATTGCTAGAAATCCTTCCCTTCCCATTACCGCGCCAGAAAAGGTTCAAGGCTGACCATTTCTTTGTTTGTCATCGTTTACCGCCAGTACAACGTTTGTCAACGTACAATACTTTTATTAGATGGTTGGATATTCAGTGAATTCTTTTCAGTCTTTTGTTTTTGTTTATTTAATCAGTTAAAATTTATTAAATAGTTTATTAGTTAAAATGAGTGCGGTAAATCGGAAGCGAAATGTAGTTACTATGGAACAAAAATTAAAAGCAATAGAGAGAATTGAGAAAGGAGAATCTGTTAAACTGATTAGTAATGACCTTGGCGTTGGTGTAACCACGGTAAAAGACTGGCGAAGAAATAAAAAATATATTCAAGACTAGGCCCTACTGTACACAAATTGAATCGGAAAAAGTTTATTTATTTCAGTCATTATAAATGTGAGTTTACTGTAATTTGTGCTGTGTTTTATTTTCTTCCTAGTACTGTACAGGTACAGTAATTGTAATTGTAATTCATAGTTCTTGTGAAAAAGAGTCAAATAATAACATAATGAGCAATCGGACAAGGTGAGTAACAAATTTTGTATTGTTTCTTAATTTTATAGGCCTAACTTATGTTTATCGGTACTTTTAGGTGCAATTTAGCCATTTTCGTTTTAACCGACTTTATTGATATCCGACTCGGAGTCCGGTCCCGTAGGAGTCGGTTAACAGGGCGTCTACTGTATCTAATAGCAACAAAAACTGGAAACTTCCTTCCTTATATGTTATGGAATAGTTATAAATAGTTATTTGGACATTCCCGATTAATCCTCATTCTATAGAAAATAGTTTGAGAATAGAAAATAGTTTGTAAATGCGGGGATATAACAGAAAAGACCCATACATTAAACAAAACACATTGAATACATGTATTCAACGTTTTCGGACACAATCCTTAACATTCTTATAACGAAAATAGCGTTTTATTTGTCAGTCGAGGGCACATTTAGGGTTTTGCCACCTGTAGGATAGACAAATGATGGGCAAACTTTTGAAGGCGACGGCCAGAGAGAAAAGAAATCTACCTAATCGAACCAACAAAGTCTATTAAAAAGAAATACATGGATAAATTATTTGTTGTTGAATCTTGTCAAATTGTTACAAGACTCAACGAATCATTGAAAGAGCATGAAGGAATGTGTGCTAACGGAACTGTGACTGTAAGGCCGGATCATACATTTGTATTACGACAAAACAGCTTCAGTCATGGGCGCTCATATGATATTTTCTAGGAGGGGGCTAGCCGAGGTATGGGCTTAACACGTTCATTGCTAAGGATGCACATGTGAGCTTGACACTGAACACTATGAGAAGCGGCCGACGCACATTGCATTGTACGCCAACCTCCGTATTGGGTGCTTCGCACGCAAACCCGCATTTTGGGAGTGTTTTCAATACACAATGCATTGCGTGCTTCGCACGCCAACCCACGTATTATGAGTATTTTCAATACTCAGAGCATTGCAGCTCATGCTTGCACTCTTGTAAAAAATAAAATAAATATATGTAAAATCAAACGGCAAATAACATTTAAAACATATTTTAGTGCTAATCTCTTTAGAGAAAAATACCTGACTACAATTAATAATATACATATTTTCCCATCCCCGGGAGCGAGGAGGGGCCGTGGCTCCCCTCTGCCCATAGGTATGGGCGCTCATGGCTTCAGTCAAAACGTTTTGTCTCGTATGATGCAGTGTGAGGAGTTAGATGTTTGAATGCGACAACACCAGTCTGTCGATGATTTCCGAGCATAACAGTAGTGTGTGATTGAGTCATATCTTTGTAGTGTATAATAATAAGCTCGGGGACGTGTTTAATGAGATGATGAGCATTGAAGATTGTGACGAGGAACAAGAGACTGTTAGGCCAAGAGCTGTACAAGTTACGTACAAGTGAGAAATAATTTTGTTGAGAATTTTAATTCGCGAGAAGGATCAGTTTCTTGGCAAGAAAAAATGGCTTTGTGTAGGTTCTTGTTAGCGAATTTCCGTAGGTGAAATGAGCTATTGCAGTCAGTGGCGCACTCAGAAAATAATTATAGGGGGGGCTGACCGGGGGTCCCTGGGCCAACCAACGGAAAACTTTTTAAAAATTCCTTAGGAAAACCGGTATTTTAAGGAACTACTTTAAGGGTCGGCTCTAGTAAAATAGAAAGCAACCTGCGACTCCAGCGCTTCAACCTATAGCGGCGGTAGGTTACGCGGACATTGCTCATCCTAAATCCATTTAAAATCCGCAATTATTCAAATAGCGTTTTTAAAAAATACCAAACTCTTGGCGACAAAATTCTTCATCCGAATGGCTTGGTAATTTTTCGCTATAATTAATAGCTACAACATAACAAAATATTTAAAATCACCCTGTAGCGCCGATAGGTTACACGGACATTGCTCAGAATAAATCCATTTAAAACACGCAATTGTTCAAATAGCGTTTTAAAAAAAAATACCAAACTCTTGGGGACGAAATTCTTCATGCGAATGGCTTGGTATTTTTTCGCTGTAATTAATAGTGACAACATAAAAAAATATTAAAAATCAATGTTTTAAATTGTTAATAATTATTAAACAAAATGTTTTTCTTAGTTTTTAAAAAGCCATTTGCATGCACATTGACCATAGCTTTAAAATGACATATCGTTTATAATTTTCCGATCAAAAATAAAGGAAAAATTTGGATTTTAATTTAACATTGGTCTTATGGAGTGTCAGCCAACATGGCCGATAGTTAGAGCCGACCCTTAAGTTTATTTTAGCTCTTTGAATGCAAGTTTTGAGTAGGGACTATAGGAATGAATCATAAAACCCAGCAGATTAAATAAGATTTTAGGTTTTATTTTGACAAAATCTTTTATATCAGCTGTCTTACAAAACAAAATTGAGGCTTCTTTGGGTCTTCGTCAAGTAGAAACCTTTTTCTTATTTTTAGCTATAGTATCAGTTTCCGAGAGATTGAAGTGCATTTTAGATACACCCTATATATAATATATTTTATTATTAATTATTATTATTTATCATCATCATTACCGTTACTATTTATTAATTATCACTATTTAATAGGTTACCGGTTAAGGTAGCAAAATGACGTAAGGTAATCTGGAAATCATAAAAACAACGAGAAAGGACGCGACGTTGATGTAGGTGGAGAGGGGCTAAAAGATATCTAGACAACGCATGTTTTTATGTTTGGTGATCTATATTTTTTATGTTAAGTATTCATAAGAAAGAAAATACTTGTAACTAGAAACAAGTTACCCTAGTTAGTTTTTAACGTTTGGTGATCTTTATTTTTTTTAATGGACATTGATTAGTGACTAATTTGCTTTAGTATAACCTCCCCTATAGTTTATATTTGCACTAGTGTGAAATAGTCATGTAAATTAAATCAAACTTATTAAAGCTTAGCTTACATAAGCAATTCTTATATAAAACATATTTAAATTATATTTTTGTTTTGCACAACTTTCATTATATTGTATGTAGGCCTATAGTTAGTTTGTCCTGTATACAAATGTAATACAGGAGTTTTCCTTTGCGGAGTTTGGAATACATGAAATACGTTTTATTTATTTTTTAGTGCATTTCTTAGGAATAGGAATGCAGCAATGCAGCTATTTATTTCATAGTTGTAGTGAAATGTAACTCCCGCAAACCAGTATTCAGTATGCGATGTATCCACTATTGGCGCATTTAAAAACAGAATGTAATTTTTTTCTTGAGGGGGGGGGCTACAGCCCCTTTAGCCCCCCCCGTGAGTGCGCGCCTGATTGCAGTGGCCCTTATGATAAGACCCAAGGTCGGGAGTAGCAAATGAGCACCGATCATGGTCCCCAG